>OX388318.1:20377402-20578972 GCA_947579605.1 Athripsodes cinereus | reverse complement strand
AGCGATAATACCTAGTTTTGTTTTATAGTGATGCAGGGTAATAATACCGACAGAGATTTTGTATCGTGTCTTATCTAATCTTTTAAGAACGTCAAATTAACATATGTTCTAGAGAATAAATGTCAGTTTTCACATTGTTGGTGATTCGTTCATTTTCATTCTTCTCATGGTATCTCACAACTTGTCCCCAAAATCCAAAGCCATTCGGATAGCGTTGTCCATAAGAGAGTGTAAGTCTTCAAGTTATCCTAGCAAAATGTGCGTGAGACTCGTTTATCAGATTGTCAATAGCTTTGGTCATTATGCAAGCAGGCTTTCGGAAGAGAAGAAACTGCTGTAATCAAGTACTGGCTTTCACAATGCATATTGAAGATAGTTTTCAAAAAGAAAGAAAATTGTTGCAGATATTTTAGATCTGATTTCTACTTATTATACGGCATTACAAAAGAGGCTCTAATAAGAGACACGTTCTTCAATCGATCCTTCCGAGTTTAAATGGTTGTAGACATCGACATAGTTGGTGATGTTGATGATGGATGATTTTTTCGATGCCGTTTAATGCAGTGTCCAATACCACGAGCGTAGGAAGCTCTGTTGAAAGAGCGATGTCTTTGACAGTTGACAGATTATTTTCGATTCTAGTTGGTAATCTAACTTGTCTTAAAAATTATTAAACTACTGTTTTTTAATAATATTTAATAATTTCGAAGCCAGCCTAGTTCCAAAAACACCAATTTATTTAAAGAATATTTTTTGCTATTATCGAAAGCAAATATATAGCAGATATGTAGATTTACAAGTATTTTTACATACATAAAAACACGCTGAAAAAATAAAACAATTATTCATCCGTCTATTTATCAAATCTGACATAAAAAAAAATATTTTACCGAGTATAAAGAGTGTTTTATAGATGTTTCATTTTACACCTTGTAGCATTTTTTGTATAAATTGTTATTGAAATAATAAAAAAGTTATATTGTCGCCGCTAAAGTCATTTTCACAATAAGCTCTTCAACGGAGCTGGCGTCAATTTACGATTACGTTTACGACTTTGACGCCTCTTTCTTTGTTTCCCTGTTACGTTTAGTACAATGTGTAATGAACCATAACGTCTAAATGAATTTCTCCTATAACACTTTGCTTAATTTAATGTATTTTGACTACGACTTAGGTACACACGATCGAAACTAATAGACAATGATATTATGGCATTGTTCTCAAATCTCATCCGTTCTAAAAATACCTAGGTATGTTACCAAAACTTTTTGATTTTTCAGTAAACGATTGATTTTGGTGGAAATATTTTGATTATCCAGTAATACAAAAGAGATGATATGGGTTAGTTAGAAGATATCGAAACCTAGCTCGCGTTGGTAGAGTTAGGTTTATTATAAATCTAAAGATATCAAAAAAAACAATTTTATTCTTACATTCGCCCACGAATATTATATTTCTTTTATAAGTGAATCGACAAAAAATGACCAACATGGTGAGCTATTTCTTGATTATTAAAAATACTTAGGCCAGTTTTTTATAATACATGTATAAAATTTTATTAGTTTCCTATCACTACTTGTCTTAAAGTTTGAATTAAAACAAAGGAAAAATAAACGATTCGTATCTGACTAATTTTCCTCAAATTGGTGTGAGGGTAAAAATTTATGTTAAACATAAAAAGCTTATTCGCTTCCAAGACTTTAGCCATGCCTTCATTTGGGGATTCTTATATCTCAACCTCTATAGCCTATACCTACATTCAAAGAACTAGAGAAGCAAATGGACTGAAAAAAAATCAATACGATTTTTTCTACAGTCTTCATCTCGTTATTTAAAACACTTCACACTAAATAGAACTAATGACATATTTTTTTTATTTATTCTATCACGGAATCTTCTTCATGGGGGGTAGGCAGTGGACTAAATACGTATAAAAATCATACATGTCGTCTTTTTCGTGTCAAATAAAATTTAAGATATTCAGGATGGGTGGCACATCACGTCGCCTAATTGAAGATGTTTAAAGTATGATGTGATATATTCAACGAATTCTTGCCTTTTATAGGACACTCAAAACATACGAAAATAGTAAGAAACCCATTCTTTGCCAGGTAATCTAAAAATAGTAGTAAACCCATTCTTTGCCAGGTAATCTGAAAATAGTAAGAAATCCATTCTTTGCCAGGTAATCAACATAATTAACATATTGAAAACTATTTCAGATTTATACTCCATCTATACCATTACGGAATCTCACACATGTAGGGTAGTGAGTGAAAACACTGCTGCAGAAAATGCGCATATAAATCGAAAATAAGACAAACAACTGATTTCTGAATTAATACTAAATGAATATATGTAGTAGGTGTTCTGTTTAGGAAATTTTAGTTACAAAACTTCTAGGTATGCATGTGAACTCTTCCTAGTTGAAAGCTCTGAATTAATGAAAGCGATCGAAACTCATTTTCGAAAGACTTTGCATTCCCTATAATCCTTTAGTATCTTTCGCTCTATGTTTTCTCTCTCTCCCTCTCTTTCTTTGTTCATCCAAAAGCTGCCAAGTTTCTTCACCAGGTAGATAAATATATATCTACAAAAGTGTATAATATATGTACTATCTAGGTAATTCAGTATACATCTCTCTATGTAACAGTGGCGTGTTTTTCATACATGCAAAATAGCAATGTATTGTATATCTTATCAACTTCATAACCCAACTAAAATATTTAAAATTTTGGACCTTATTTTTAAAGAATAATATGAAATTTAAGATTTTTTCAGTTTTTCTACCTTTCCGTCACATTTTAAAATTTCTGTCACAAATTTATTTATTTTGAATAGTATACGATATTTGCGTTTGTTGTACATATAGAGACTTACATTTTACAAAATAATGAAAAACTGCAAAACACGCATTTACAAAACTAAATCAATTATGCGATAAAATAAAAGACAAAGTGAACATATTTTTTTGAAGAAAATATAACTAAATAGTAGGTACAAGAATTAGAGAAATGAAAATTCATCTATCTATTTTTGATGTAAAAATAATTTAAAGAACCCTGTTACATACATTACAGTTACAACAAACCAGGCGATAAAATCTTCTATAAATTATATTTAAAATTCAAGCTTTAATTCCCATTCGATATTAAAATAATTAGAAATTTCGTAAATTCTCAACCTTATTAAACTTTATATCAACTAAGATGATAAAATTTACTTGTATCAACGACTAAAAACATCTTAATATTCATAACGAAAGGATGTTCAATATAAAAAAAAAACTTTGTCGCGCCACTGCTACATCATGTCTTGAATTATTGATGTCTTACAAAACATCGCAGAATTCTGACAACAGAAACAAAAAAAGAAACAGTCGCATACATAATCAATTAGTATCGTATCATATTATTGTCTTATATACTGAATTCGTTTAAGTCTTGAGGCTGGCCATGAACATATCTGTGAGAAAGACAAATCAAATTAGTACCCTTGCAATTGGTATTGTCTTATGGGGTGTTCACATTTGGCGAATATCGCCAGGCGAATTTCAAAATATATCGCCAGGCGAAAAAACAAAATTCGCTGGACATCCATTGATCGTCACACCTCTGGACAGTTCACACAGTCCACCGATATAAAAACAATCTGTCAGATGCGCTTTGATTTTGACACTGTTTTCAAAATGGCGGACGTCGAGATGGAGATCGCCAAGTGTTTATTTTTAGTCGAAAATGTTATAGTAGAGGTTATAAGGCGCCTTTAAATTAAGAAAACAAACGCCACAAACCAACAACAAAAATAACAGCCGTCACGAAGCGGGAAACATTATAAAATTTATAGGTATAAAGTTTTTACCATAGATACGAACGCCGCGCACATCTGCGCATGTGCAAATCGTTCAATCGACCGAAAAAGCTGGAAGGTGGTCAACTTGAGACGATATCGTTTCTACTGGTTTTTATCGTTTCAGACTAGCTGTCATTTCGTTCACACGGTTCAAATGGCTGGCGATATTTTGGTGCCCTGGCGATATTCGCCAAAGTGAGAACACCACATTATTTGATTGGTAATTGGCGATCAAAACTGAAGATCAGAAAAATTGTGGAATGACTTTTACTACTGAAATTTTGCAGGATTCATTAGAATTCAGTTCTTCATAGAGAATATGGAGATTGTATTCACGACATCGTTTGATAAACTGTATTTTTCACCAATTTATAAATTCAAAATATCTATAATAATGTTTCATTGCAAATGATTTCAGATCGTAGAGGAGGTTTTTTGAGATCTTTTGCTTTTTAACTGTTCAATAATTCGCCGAGTGATTATGCGATAAAAATCACAGCGATTGCACCTTCACTTCAGATATATTTTAGCATCTCGTTTCAAAGGCACTCACTCTTAAATGGAATTATCTTATTCTTCTCACTGTTTCCTATATCTTTTCCACTTTTTCTTTTTCACACAAAAGTGTTATTTCTGACGCGTTTCTTTTTCAAATATTATGTAGTCTAATATCTAGGAATCACAAAATTAATATTTATTAATGAAAATAAACTGCAAAACATTTATATTTAACTGAGCGTCTTATGTATGAAAGGATAGATCTATATGGCGTTCCGTTCTCTCTGCCTACCCCTCCTGGAACATGGCGTGAGGGTATAGTATAGTAGTATATAAAAATATTTAAATTATCCACTTTTGATGATATTCGGTAATCCTTTGAATTCTCTTTCGTAGTCCTCTTAGTACCAAGAATCCTGACATAATTCATGTAGATATAGATGAGTGCGTTACAAAGCCACCAATCCTTTGCCCTTCACACCACCTCATGTATGGTTCATCCAGTTGACTCTTTCACCCGGTCGTTGTATCTCATTGGTGCGCTTTCTCTAACACTGCTGTCCTCTATACACCCAGTAAATAGAATCCTTTCCAGGGAGTACCTTCATTCTTTCTGTTTGTCAGACACTTAAAATAATTTTAGGAATTTATTAAGTTTATGTAAACGCATCTGAGTTTCGATTATTTTGAATTATTTTTATGTAGATATTAGTATACTACATATTATTTCGATACCAATAAAGTTTTTTTTATTATTTATTAATATAGTATTTTATTTTATTTATTTATTTATTCATTCTTTGATTAAAAACAATAACATAAAAGGTATACATTCAAATTAAATAAAATCAATATACAGAGGGCGAGTTTATCGCAAAGGCGCGATCTCTTCCAACTAACCCAAATTTTATCTGGACAATAAGAGTTCGGTGTTATTTTGTGTTTTTTTAAAGCACAAAATTAATTATTTGCATTTTTGGTAGCCATTTTTTCATGTCACAAATTTTTAATTTTTTACGTTTGACTGATTTGTAGGTTAGGCTAGAGTGTTGGTCTAGTATAATTTTATGACAATCATTTCATTATCATATCACTTTTAGGGTAAAAACTATATATTTACGTGAATTAAAGTAGAAAATTCATATTTTTTTTAAAAAAAGCTCACCTCTTCTTAATATCAATAAGGATTAAAAAATAAATGATTTAATAAATACTAAACAAATTCTAGACTAAGTTGGCATTGAGAGTAACCCTTTAGTCCTTACATCTAGAGAGACAGACACGTTCTTACAATGATAGTTGTAATATAATATGTAAACGCTAACAAGAATATTATTATTTTTTGTTTTTATCAATGTTATTTGTTATGTTTTTGCTGTTATAATAATAATAATACGTCCCTTGACGTTGCGCTTAAAAGCGATTGGCGCAATATAATATGTACAAAAAGTAGCACATGTTTTTGTTTCTTTTTTGCTACTAATGATGTGTAATGGTTGCTAGTGAGAGTGAAAAAAGATGGATAATTTGAGTTGAATCTCTTTTATTAAGATAATTTTCTTGTATACATGTTTTTTTCTGTCCATACTGCACACATTTTCTTCTTGGTTTTTCTATTAGTTTATGAGTGTCCTGTAAATGACAAGCATTAGAAAAACATTCTCTTTATATCAGTACCATATCAGGTCCCTCCGACGTTGGCGATCACTCTGGAGAATACTTCTCTGTCTCGCGCTGTGCGTACCAGTTCTCCTATCTGTGTTTTTCCGGTTCATGTTGCCTATAATACGCAGTCACGACATCTGCCTCTTTCTAACTCCACAATGTCCCTCAATCTTGCCCTCCATTATCAACTACAGAAGCCGATATTTATCGCCTCGCAGGATGTGGTCCAAATATGAGACTTAACGAACCTTAATATTCGTCAGGAGCTTTCTATTCGAATGCGCTCTGCGTAGGACTTTTGTATTGGGCACTAAGTCTGTCCACGGTATTAGAAGCAAGAAAACATTACACATGATGTTTGAATGTTAGACTATTGGAATGTTTTTTTATCCCTTACACGTTTATATTTATACGTCTTTCGTCTGTTGTGTACCATGTAAATCCACACATAAATATTCTAATGCGTTCGTATGTATGTATGTACGTATGTCCTCAATGGACTCTGAAATAAAGAAAGACAGAAGTAAAATAATACACTCTATACGAGGTCTCATCTCCTGGGCACGTTTAAGGCCAAAAACATTTTAAATACCTTATATATTGATAAAGATATTACAATTTATGTCACAAAATTGGCAACCAAATGTATGAAAAACTATGAAAGTTTTTGTAAGTAGCAATATTCATGGTCGAACATTTTTCAGTGTATTGAATTAATTTCACAATGGATGTAACGAGAAATACATCAGTACTGAAACTAAACATTTGGGGATTATTTTGGTTATAAATTATTGTGTTTGGTTATGATAAAAACTCCTGAATTATGCGAGTTAAAATTGCATATTTTTGACATCTTGGGCTAATTTCATAATGGCCGACATGACAAACACAGAATGCACACAAATATATATTTTAGTTGGTGCAAATTGTTTGTTTGATTGTGATATGTATGTTCTTTATAGTCTCTACGATAATAGATGTCATGCAGTTTGTTAAATATCTTAATTAACAAGAATAATAAAATTTAAAAGTAATTGTTAATTTTGAAGAATTTATGACAAGAAAGTTAAAAGTATTAAGAAGCATGATATTTTAAATCTCTTCTAAAATCATAATAATAATAACACCGGCAATCGACACATAAACATTTGTAACATATATTTTTTCATTTTTAGTGAAGCTGTATATTGCTTTCAGTGTTCTTTTGTCGAAGTCTGATAAACATAAGATACAAAAAAAAAAATACAAATCTATAACAATGCTCTTTGTGTGTGTTCTTATTTTATTGCTGAATATTCTGGGTGTATTTTTATACCAAAATTAGTTCATCTGTAATACCAAAACATGGGAAACTCATTAATATATAAAGCCGTGAAATGAATCCTTTTCAATTATCTGAGATTTTATCATCATACTTCTGTACTTACTCATAGGACAATATGAAGGTACCTAGGTAGGTTCTTGACATTATATGTTTTAGACTTTCTATAATCTTTCCATAATGTATTCTTTAATTTGCTTAATTAAGAATTTTTTAATTTCTCAAACATATGTCTCTGAAAACATATGAAAATATCTAAAAAGAAAGTGAATTATTATAAAAATACATACTATAATAGTCCATTTTTAGGATACATACATACATAATATTTTCATCATGGCATTTCTGTACATTATTAGTTTCCAAACAAAATCAATGACCACAACATAGGCATTATTATTATCGTTGAATATTTTTGTGTTACACGGATTTTCAGTTAAATTTTTCACATTTTAATTTCAAATTTCGAATGCGTCTTCATAATATACAGTATCAATAAATTATCTGTCATGTTATTATGTCAATGTCAAATTGTAATTTAGATAGATGTTGCCAGAATAATGACGTCGGTGCGATATTTTAATACCGATAACGGTTTTTATAATACCCGCTACTTTCAGGATCATTATAATAGTTGTGTGGATTCTGCAAAATCAAGAACTGTTGATCTTTATTACGAGTTTGATAAATGTCGCACAAACATGAACAGATGGGGAATATTCTTAAATTTCCAAGTAGAAATTCAATATTATGGACCGATTGTTTCTAAAGGGTCGTTCACATTTGTTCACTGATCACTCCGGATGATCCTCCAAGGTGAATAGGTGTGAACGGGCGTTTCATCAAAGAAATTACCACTCATCATAATTTTGATGAAAGGTCCATTCACTGAAATGACCATAAACAAGTTTTATCTTCTTATTTGTTTTATTCTCTATGAATTTATATTGAATATCAGAATCACGTAAAAAATTATTATGCAGTCGAGAGCTACATTAATTTATTTTAAATGTTATTTTTCATTCTTGATTTTGATTAATTAATTTGATTAATTAAATAATTATTTTTGTACGAAAATACGTCAAACTACATACAACATGACTGAGAGTGTTGACATGGCAGTGAAAGCATAGGATGAACAAGTGTGAACAGACGTGTTCACTTTCGATGAAAAATATTAGGTTTTGACATTATTGTAAGTATGGACTTAAGAGTACAAAGTTTAAAGTTTTTACATAATAGATAAATAAAATTTGTTAATCCAGTGGATAGCTACCCACCAGTCTTAAATGTTGGCTACACTGAAATCGCATGTTTTGTCTACGGTTTTAGCTTGATCTTCGTTTCGTGCCACTTTAGCGTTTATTTCGTGATAAATATTTTTTATTATTTGCAAATCAAAAGATGTTAAAATAATAAAATAATAAATTTGTATAATTGTAAAAATATGCTTCCAGGTAAAGAAAAAAATATTGAACCCTTTGTTAAATCTATTTTAACATATATTAGGAAATACTTTGCGTGAAAACAACAATCATAGCTCGAAAAATTACATTAGGATTTTACTTTTGTTGTATTTCAGTTCAAAATTCCCTTTTAAGTAATTTTTTTTAGTTTATTAATACATCTACTACATTTTTAATACATTTTAAAACAAAATATTATACATTTTTGAAGTTGATAAAATATGCATATTTTTTATTTATTTTATTGTAACATATAATCTGATAATGCCATCTACCGTATTTAGCTAAAAGTATTACGTGAATCGATTCTACGAAAACAAAGATGGCGGTTATGTCATCTTTCTTTCAAAGTAATCACCGCGTTATTTGTAGAATTCTTTGAGATAGTTGAAACAATGATTTAACAGCATAAAATTCTACGATAAGCATCCACACTTTTAAGCAAGTGAAAATAAAATTTCGGTATGTACCTGATTAGGGTTTCGGTACCTTTTTACCATAATATGGGGATTTGGTTTGTAAAACTTCATGTTTTAACATGGGGGAGGGGGGGGGGGGGTTAAACATTTTTGACATAAGTACCGTCATATTTTTAGTTAAACGTGGACGTGTCGTGTGCCAAACTTCCAGTTTTTACAACGAGATGCGATTTTCAACACTTTTTCCCATATAGGTACCTTCCTATTTTTTACCTAAATATGGGATGTCTAACTTAACAATTTTTCATCGGGAAGAGGTTTTCAGTACTTTTTTCGATGTAGGAATCAAATATGGGCATGTGGAGTATCTAACATCAAGATTTTTCATTGCAAAGAGGTATTTAGCACTTTTTTCTATCTAGGTACCTTTCTATTTTTTTACATTGAGTGTATGATGTTTTATCTCATGCATATGCACTGTTTCTTTTTTCATGTCTGTATATAACCCCGAGCGATGCCGGGTAATTAAAGCTAGTAAATAAATAAATGAGAAAATTAATATTCAGCGATGAGGTATGTAGCCAATCATTTTGAATGTTTTAAGAAAACAACCTGTTTGTTGATTATATGCAATATTAGTCCATTGATTACCCCACTTGTGAGAGATGTTTTAATAATATAGATGATAATATGGGGCTGCCCCTGGCTCACTCATCTGGGATCATTATTGGGAGCCCATGATGGGTTTGATATAAAGAAAAACTGATAAGACCATAAGTGTGATGTCCATGATGATTTATATATTGTGATAATTGTCAAATGTTGATGTATTGTAAGGAGGGAAATAAAAAGTTTTTCATTTCATTTCATATAATTGAATAAAAAAAATATTTTGGAACAATCTTCTATATAGAAGTACTCCAAGAAATTGTAAAATATGTAGTTTCTTATTATGGGTGAATGTGAAGTCCCACATATGATAAATATCATGATTAGAGTGGGATACTAATGTTATTTTTTTATTTTTTTTTATTTGAATAAAATATGTATACCATTGTCAGCTTGAAGTTGTGAAACCTAATTGCTGGACAGTGAACAACATAATTATAACAATCATCAGAGATCGTGTGCGTAACAGTGATATACGAAAGGAATGTGGAATGAAAGTTGGTGTAATAACAAGGATGAATGTAAATAAGTTAAGATGGTTTGGGCACGTGGAAAGAATGAATGAGGACAGAATGTCTAAGAAGATATATTTGGCTGAGAGGAATGGTGCTCGGAGACGTGGACGTCCGAGAATTAAATGGCAAGATTATTTAAATCAAATCCTACAGGACGGTCACGTGTTGAGCACATTGAGCAGGAGAGCATGCATGAGGAATTATATGACAGTGACGGAAGCGAAAGATGTATGCAAGGATAGAAGGAAGTGGCGCTCGATCCTTTCTGCCTACCCCGCGAGGGAAGCGGCAGGGTGGTATGTATGTATGTATGTAAAAATAAAGTATTTTTATTTGAAATCTAGCAAAATAATAATCAAGAAGTAATTCAGGTAAAGTATGTTTACAAAGAACTATAATATGCCTGGTTAAAACGAAACATTACCGAACAATTTATACCAACTCAATATTGCAACAATTAGTGTTAAAATTTTATCAATAAACATTATGCTCTATAATGTTTTTTTTTTCATATACATATTATTCAAACGGAAGCTGCTGTTGTGTGACCCGAATACGTCAGAACAGTTGATAACAAGGAATAATTTCAGCCAGACATAAAGTCAGAATAACACTTAGTCAGACAAAAAAGATAGAATAGTAGAGTGTTATTCTGTAATACGGATGAAAGAGTGTGCTGCATATGGACAATGTGTGTGGGCAGATTCTTACAACATAAGAAGAGTAACATGCAGTTCCCACGGTATATTAATAATGTAACAATATTATAACGATATTACTCCGCCCTCATTGTTCAGTACCATTTTTAAAAGGAAGAAAAATTTAGAAGAAATGCGCTTTTTTTGCAAAGAAACTAGATTATTTTCAAAATGCTGGCTTATGACGTAATTGAAACATTTGTATTTTCAAATAAAATATTTAAACTTGAATCACTATGTTTATTTGTTACATTAATTTAAATTACGCTATCGCGATTTCAGTGCACTTGCACCATTGACGAGCTTTTCAAGACTGACTTACAAAGATAGAACTATGATAGTAAAATAACAAAAATAATAATAGACATTTGATAAAAATAACCATAGTTTTAAACATACTGCAGTTAATAATTATTTTAAATTATCTTCTTTAGAAATACTCGAAATAAACAAAAACTTAAATTCCAATGTAAATATAATTAATAAAATAATAGCCCCTAATAAATCCCCATTATTATCTCTATTCAGTAATACGCCAACATCAGCTGTATAATTCATTGTCTTTTGTATGTATGTATAAGTGTCTATTATTATTATTATTATTGTTATTTTACTATCATAGTTCTATCTTTGTAAGTCAGTCTTGAAAAGCTCGTCAATGGTGCAAGTGCACTGAAATCGCGATAGCGTAATTTAAATTAATGTAACAAATAAACATAGTGATTCAAGTTTAAATATTTTATTTGAAAATGTCTCGTAATTGTTACATAGTTAATGCCTCTAAAATAAGTGAAACATTTGTATTTTGAGTTCTTTATTAATAGGTTCCATAAATGGCCGCCTTTTCTGTCGCTTTAATAGGAATTATAATATTATTTTACTTCTTCTGTCAACTAGTACGCATATCCGATGTAAGACAGATGAAGATGATCCTTCAGGCCGTCCTATCTATTATAGTATAATATATAGATCTCAGAGCAAATCAACTCTTAAAATAACTTCTGTGGTCTAAAAAAAAAGAAAATGTTACATTTAACGAAATAAAGTTTGCCAAGTTAAATATTGTGTTTTGATGATGAACAACCGGTTAGGCTCTTTGCAAAGAAACTTTTTGTCAGTTAGCTTTAAACGAATACATTGATTGTATTATCATATTCATTTCTATTGTCAATACTGATATAACAAGATCATCTATTTTTATAACCATGGATTGCAAGACTAACTTCAGAGCGAAGATAATTGGATACGAAGCAAAATATAGTGCTTATGTTCAGTCGGCATTAAAAGGACTCTCGTGTTGCAATATTATCCATTTAAAATATAGCTTATTGAAAACCATGACTCTATTACATGTGTGTTGTATGTATGTTACTATATATTCAATGTTATAAAAGCATTGAAGTCTTGTCGAGAAGAATGATTGAAAAAGCTTTGTGAGATCAACAGGAAATGATATAATTCAAGGAATTGAGTGATTGATTTGCGAGTGCTTTTACTGAATTGAGAAAAACAAAGCCAAAGGGTAAATTGAGGTTGTCTTTTACTTGTTTACTGACATTTGCATGAAAAAATACATAAACCTACAAACAGAACTATTCTGAAACTTGTATATATAAAATAAATAAAAATATTCTGTAAAGTGGGAAGATAATATATGAAAACTTTTTATTAAATGATGCTTAATATTTTGTTTGAAAAATTGTTTGGATTTATATTGTATGTAGGAGGATTCTTCCTGCATTCTTGCAAGCAAACATCAAACAGAATAAAATCATAACACAAATTTAATGCAAAACCACAGGTGAAATTTCCCCAGCGATCAACATTACTGCAGAATTCTCTACCGTGATTTTTAACTATCTTTTCATACTGCTATGTGATAGCATATTGTATGCGATGCATTAAAACAAGCAGAATACTTGCAGATATATATTTATTAAAATGTTTTTGAGCTATTCTTAAATTAAATTTGAAAAAAATAATTTTTCTCATTTACACATAATAAATAATAAAAATTAACACTTTTTCATAACTACAAAATGTCACGTGAAACGAATAAATAAGGCGTATTAAATGTCATTTGTTTTTTTTTTACAGTAAACCTTAAAATAACAATGTGGAAAATTATATTATAAAATGTGTAAACAGATTAAGTGTAATTCGTTTACAGTATAGGTATTTACAATAATTAAAAATATGATGATATATGTATACGAAAAATTTCAATAAAATAAATATTAACATACATGCAATAATAAATTCAGCCCTAAATCCTGCGATCAAATTCAGCTTCTAAAACGAGTATATTTATATTATTTCATATTGTATTAGTGTTTGGGAAATATTCGGGTTAGACATTTCTTGTGACGGCTGAATCTATAGAGCCTAGAATCGAATAACAGAGAGATTTCGGAGTCCTTGTTTCAGGAATGAACGAAGAAAAAATCTTATTCCCAACCTGAATACTTCCCAAACACATTTATTAGTGTTTGTATTGGACACTTATACATGTGTTTGAGGAGTGTTTAGGATAGAGAGTTCTTAGTAATGACTGTATTTAATATATATGTAGGTAGCCTAGGATCGAATAAAAGAGAGATGTTGGAGGTCTTCTTTCAGGAACGAACGAAGAAGAAAAGAATTTTATACATAATATATTCACATTGCTATGAATGTTATAATGTAGAAAAATTCTACACTAGAATCGACACAACAATGTTGAGAATTCGCTCGCTTCTGCATTCCGTATACAAAGTTGCTTAGAAAGTTTACTTATTGTTGTTTGCGTATCTAACAAGATTCAAATAAGACGAGATTTTTCAGTTCAATAAACCAGAAACTTATACAATAATGGGAAGCGCAAATGTGAAGTTATATTTTTACAGTGTGTCGTTATTCGTTTCAACATAAAAACATCAATAAAACTTGTAAATCATGTTATAAAAACATTATTTATGACAATAAAATCTTTTTGTCCAGAATACAATTAACCTCCTACACTTTTCTGTAAGTTTTCAAGTGTCATGCAAAAGATACAATCATATTCGTAAAACGTCACGTGTAAGCAATTTAACATCTTCAATTCAGCGATGAGGCATGCCACGTATCTTGAATGACTTATTTTTATATGGCATAGAGAAGTTCTATACTCGTATATTACTAGCTGTTTGTCAACTGGTAACCTCACTTGTGCAAAATGAAAGGATTATGGATGGATAAGCTGAAAATCAAGGCACTCGTTACCAAAAATTTCAAAACAATTTTTTTTTATTATACTTTAGAGTGTAGACAATGAAAAAAGTACCTACGTACTGTGGTACTCGCAGAACAATTATTATGCTATAAAAATAGCAGATGTAAATTTTCAAAACAATTAATTTTATGTACTAATTGTGTTAATTTCCATAATAAAGTAAATTGAAAAAAGTGTTTCTTTCTATATGGATTATAATTTGTAAGAAAGACGTCTTTCGACTTCTGATTGATGAAAATAACATAATAAATCGAAAGAAATCTCTCTCACTGTTCATAATATATATTAAAAAGAAATATTTGTTTCAATTGCGCATTGTTAATTGTTACATAAATAATTGTGGTATTATTTATATAAATGTGAAGTAAATATTTTATGAATAAAGAAATAAAATTATGAATAAAAAAAAGAATAAAGAATTTACCTAATTTTATGTATATAGAATCACAAATTGATTTAATGCCGAAATAAAATGCTTCCACCGGTTTTCTCACTAGTTAGAGATACATTATTCAGATAAACTTAAGATTCTATCGAATTTTCAAACTTTATAACTGAAAAAATAAAATTTTACGGTACAAATAATAACCAATTCTGAATGCAAAAAGGGATGAATGATTTCTTTGAAGTGTTTTTATAAAGACTTAGCTTTCCCGACCAGTCAAATTTATATAAAAGAACAAATCAAACTAATCTAATCACATGGTTGAGCATGTGGATAAATGAAGGAAAAAAGGGGAAACGACAAAGGAAGGAAATCCATTTATTTCGAAAACGGAAAGAAATTTAACAGTTTTCACTGTGGAAGTTGAATTAATCTATCTATCCATCTTAACCCTCATGCCGTATCCCAAGATGGATAGGCAGAGAGAAAGGAACGCCATATAGATTTATTCGATCCTTGATTTAGGCCAGTAATGTTCCTATTTTGATGGTTAATTCATGAGAATGGATCCTTTAGAATAACATTAACTACATATTTTCAAAAACAATTTAAACTACAAAAACTTCTAATACAATTTTTATATGACTATAAAGTTTGTGACAATGACAAATAGGAACTCATTGTGATGTCATCATACTGCCTTTACGTCTCGTGGACGGGTAACGAAGGCATTCATTCGAATATTTCTTCAGAGAATGCTCCGACTTGTCACCGAAAGATTTAAGATTTTCGCTTAATGATTGACGTTCGCATCTAGCTGTCTGCACGCCACCAATGAAGATTGAGAATGTCCTAACAAGACGAAAGACGTTTCTCTTGTAAACAAACCAAACAGTAGAACAAAACATTTTGTTTTATTTAATTCGCTAATATCTTAAACTCTTATTGGCACGGAGAGGACAATTTGGATGTTATTTACATGCTTTTAGTCCACTAGCTACCCCACTTGTAGAAAACGCTGATGATAATATGAATGAATAAAAGATAGGTGATAAATTATACGTAACATTTTCGATTCAAGAGACACTTTATTGATTGTAACTAAAGATATTGATAGAAAAGATAAGTACCTAGTAGATAACGGCATGTGTTGCAACAAGAAATTGAAAATTTATATTCAAGTATCGCTTTTATTGCATTTTATCACACATTGAACGATGTTTAAAAGCACTAAAAATCTATATATCTCTACGATATATTCATATAAAGTTTTCATTCATACGACGTCTCGAATGGTTTCCATTGTGTTGAAAAAGCATATAAATTTCAAAGTATTGATACTCGTATAAGATCATTGAAAGTAAACCCACCTCACACCTGGCTATCTCAGTCAATTCAATTTCATAAAATAAGATCAATAGAAGATGTATATTGAGTGCGTCGGTAGCCTGGAGGTAGAGTCTCGGCCTCGTGAACATATGGGGTCCGTGGTTCGATACCAGGTGCCGGCAAACTCCCCTTTCACGACACACGCTTTTAGTAGCTTACTGTGAAAGGTGTATAAGGTTGTATTTGGGTTTATAACAAAAACCCAGATATATATTTAAAAAAAAATATATATATGTATCTATGTTGCATGATATATTCGGCGCCGTTTAATAGAGCATCCATCTCAAGGGCGCGAGAAACAATGTTGTAAGAGCGATGTCTTCAACTTGCTTTTGAACGTTGTTATTATTGAAGATAGCAATTATAATAACACTACTACTTACTGTACCATCAACAACTTGACAAGACTTATCAAGTGTAGAATTTCGGATAAATGGAAGTCTTCAGACTTCTGCGCTATCCGGGTGGTCAGTGGGTCCTTCAATGTAGGTACTGTACCATCACAGCATATCCCACAAGTAGAATGGGATAATATTTATGACAATAAATGATTCTTACATTCAGTGGAATAACTGGATGTAATAAACACAATAGAAATAAAATATTCAGATGGATGGTATGCCTCACCGCTGAATTGTAGATGTTAATTGCCTTGTACGTGAGGTTTTACAAACACCTGGTTTTCACAGAACAATCGAAATTCTACAGAAATGGTTAGAAGACCTTTTATTTTCTGAAGATTCCACGGTTACATTACAATACAGTAATTAAAAGAAATAATATATACAAACAAATCAAACGTGGTTAGATGGAAGAAGTAAGTCTCTAGGAATGAATGTTATAATGAAGATAAAATCTATACTAAATACTACTCGACGCAGTAATGTTTAGGAATAGCTCACTCCTGCATCATGCACACAAAATTATTTATGTAGAATTCAAGTCTCTAAATTACAATGCCCTTGAGCTGTACTTGTCGCACGTGGCGACTGATACGGTAGCTACTACAAATAAATACCCACTACGCTAAGGCGACGACGTACTTACGGTCAATCTATAGACAAATAATAATTCAGGCATAATTCACTCGGTGTCGGGTGCCTTGCCGGAAGAAAAAAGAAAGAAAGAAGTCTCTAAATTCGAATTTTACTTTAAAGATAGAGATAATTTATCTTTTATGAATCTGGGTGTGAGTACCTATACTGAATAAACATATTGACCTTTCAAAATATCTACATTCCTATACATAAAGGGAAAAGTATATACGTAGTTTATATAGCTAATAATACTGCTTTGCTATATACGAGAGTGACAAACGATCCCTAATCCGAGCCATCCATACCATTCGCCCACTATATTGACCCGCATACTACACACTGTCAATCTGTTCCTGAGATAAAGGGACTTTGTCTCGCTCCGAATGATATGTGTTCCCTCAATAAAGTAATGCCGATGAAGCCATCGAGACAACTTTTTTCTTTTTAATAAACCTATCTATTCCCTCAATCCGCATCCCAAGTGGGGTTGGCAGAGAGAACGGAACGCCATACAGGTCTGTCCTCACATACTTTTTTCGCTTTTTCTGCATTCCGTGTTTTTTTTTTGTTTAATCGTAAAAAACTCAAATTTGTCTGGTTTTAAAAATAATCATTATTCATTTTCTTACAGAAAACATACTTACAAAACCAAACTCTTGAGATGGATGCTCCAATAAACGGCGTTCAAAAAATCATCGAACACATATACATAATATAACCAAAGGGATTGAAACCATTATTGTAGTTAATGATAGAACGTCCAGCGTCCTGCTAGAAGGACTACATGTCCTACCGGTAGGATGCAATGTCTTTGGTTATTGGAGGCTTTCTAAGCCTGCTAGCAGGATGCAATAAAAGCGGATTTATAGTGCATCTCTTTCTTTTTTAGCGAGTTTTTGAATCATCTTTCTACAATCAGTTGATTCGAAATGGCTGCGAGTATAAGACGTGCTGTCCGCGTTCGCGCTAAAGCAACATATTTCGACGAACAAAATGGCGGAAACGCGTGGAGTCGTACTGCCAGAAGTATGGAAATCTAAGTATGGAAATCCAAGCTCATGTCCTGCCGGAAGGTCCTTCTGGAAGGACATGCGCTTGGACATTCTATCCTGCCGGAAGGTCCTTCTGGAAGGACATGAGCTTGGACATTCTATCATTAAATGATGAATTAGTCATTTTATCTGGCTAGAATATTAAAAAAGTGCGTTTATTTCAATCGACCGTCTCATGTGGACTAAAAACACATAAATATTTGTAAAATTGAATGAAATAGCTCATTTCAAACAACAATATTCAATAAAATATGGACTGAAGATTCGTGGTGAAAATTCAATGATAATACGTCATATGTAGTTACTCTACTTCATATTATTGTAATTGTTACAACTATACTTAATTTTAATTTAATTACACTGTTTTCTGTATTCAAAAACTTTAATTTCTGAAAGCAATATTCCTCATTTGATCATTCTAACCATTATTTTCAATTAAACATAAAAATTATTTTCAAAATAACCATCGAGTATTTAGCTCGATATAAATAAAGTGCCATCAACATCACTATTTAGAACCTATCAATTAATCTTGTCACCAACAAAGTGAACAGATTGACCATTGGCAGTATTAAAAAAATCACCAATGTCTGTATTTATTATACGGGAATAATATTTTAGTTAGCTGGCAAGATGAATTATATAGGTATTAAAACAATACAATGAGATCTCAAAGTTTGCTTGTATTTGTAATTTGTATATATATATATATATATGTTATGCAAGGCTCAAGAGCGGAAAATACTAAGCTTTGAAAACAAGTGTCTTAGAAGGATTTTGGATGTCAGATGGTATGAACATGTTACAAATGATGCTGTGCGCCGGCACACCCAGCAGAGACCTGTAATCTCCGTAATACAAGAGAGACGATGGTCCTGGCTGGGACATGTTTTGAGAATGCCCAATGATAGTTGGCCAAAAAGAGCACTGTTCTTCCGTCCGCAGGGGTTCCGTAGGCCCGGGCGTCCCTCTTTCACAATACACCGTTCCTATGACAACGATATCAGAGCGCAAGGAATGTCGTAGAAGGAGGTGACGCAATTGGCACAGAGACGCTCTGAATGAAGCAGGCTGGTTTCTGCCCTGTGCTCCCGAGAGGAGCGTTGAGGGCGATGATGATGATGATGATGATGATTCTTAAAACATTGTCAGTAAGACATTTAACATTTCCAATTCAACGCTGAGGTTTGTCACCCAATCTAAGCGTCTTATTTATTATTTGCACAAAGACGACAACTTGCACATTGTTTATAACATGAAGTTCTTCTGCAAACTACTCCACTTGTGGGGTGGGTATAAATATTGAGGATAAAATAATAAGAGTCCTTGACGTTTGAGATTATTTGATGAGTGAATGATCCTTTTTAAAATAACTTTCCCACTTGTGGAACATACCGTGATGGTATAGATAGATAAATGAAGTATTGAACTTATACAGCGATTACACCTTTGGCAGACACACCAGAGATTGCAAGAGTGCGCTTGTGGAGAGACACAGCTGAGAACATACAAGGGACAATATTAAACAGCCCAGCGAAAACCCTGCTCCGGGACATGATCTACTATGGCTAATGTGGAAAACTCTCAACAGGATCAGAACAGGAGTGGGACGCACTAGGAAGAACCTTCAGAGATGGGATTTGGCTGAGAGCACAGCGTGTGACTGTGGAGAAGAGCAAAACACTGGACACCTCCTGACATGCCCAATGGCTCCCAGACAGTGTCACTGGGAGGAATTCGTGGGGTGAACTCACCTAGGGGGAGCTGCAAGAGAGGTCGTCGCTTCCTGGCAGGGAATGGGAGTGTAGATGTGGATTTTGGTGTTTTTGTTATTTATCGTTTGCTGACCGACACGAAAAGAAGAAGAAGATACAGCGATATAGTAATGTACGATCAAAATTGGGGGAAAAATAATGATGTATAATCTGAAATAATGAAATTTACACAACGTCAAAGTTCAAAGGTTGATTAAATAATAATACATAACCTATTTATCACCTGTACATATTATTTCACGAATGTCCACATTGATAATCGTGAAATTTCAAATAATACCAATTTCATCATGAAAAATACACACTTTATAATCTGATCAAAAAATAAACCAAATTGGAATGATGGTGTTCATCAAATTCAACATAAATTAAAAACAAATAAAAATACTAATAAATCGACAAATACAAATTTGTTTTTCGATAAATATATTCATTAATGTTTTATCTATCTCGACATATTGGAATATTATATCATATGGACAAAAATGGGGTAAATGCACTGTGTACTTATTCATTCATTCAGTTAATTCAGCATTATTTGGCTCTTTAAATGCTTCATTTTCAGTTACTCTGGGTCCATTGCTAGACATGGGGCGCTTCCTGGACTTTCCATTTTATTTAATCTTTGACATGATGTATCTAACCAGTAGACTTATTATGGCATGAAATAAACATATAGTTGGCTTCTCTGTGACACAAAAATACAACATTTAACGTGCGTGTCATACCTAATTACTGGTAAGTTGAAGATGTCAAATGTCTAATTATTTTAAATAACACGTAATAATTCATGGGTGGCCAAACTTTTCAGCAGCCGGGCCAAATTTCAGAATGAAATTTCCTACCGGGCCGCACAACAATATACTCCATATAATTTTCAAAATGGTAAAGGAATTTGAAATGTTTCAACACTCCTCGGTTTTCTTTAAGAATATTTTTTTTAAAGTA
Source organism: Athripsodes cinereus (assembly GCA_947579605.1). Lineage (NCBI taxonomy): Eukaryota > Metazoa > Arthropoda > Insecta > Trichoptera > Leptoceridae > Athripsodes > Athripsodes cinereus. Next base: position 20,558,030 of record OX388318.1, on the reverse strand, counting down.
CCTACCTCTGGTACCTAACAAGTGTCTTAGAAGGACTTTGGATGTCAGATGGTATGAACATGTTACAAATGATGCTGTGCGCCGGCGCACCCAGCAGAGACCTGTAATCTCCGTAATACAGGAGAGACGATGGTCATGGCTGGGACATGTTTTGAGAATGCCTAATGATAGTTGGCCAAAAAGAGCACTGTTCTTCCGTCCGCAAGGGTTCCGTAGGCCCGGGCGTCCCTCTTTCACAATACACCGTTCCTATGACAACGATATCAGAGCGCAAGGAATGTCGTGGGAAGAGGTGACGCAATTGGCACAGAGACGCTCTGAATGAAGCAGGCTGGTTTCTGCCCTGTGCTCCCGAGAGGAGCGTTGAGGGCGATGATGATGATGATGATGATGATGATTCTTAAAACATTGTCAGTAAGACATTTAACATTTCCAATTCAACGCTGAGGTATGTCACCCATTCTAAGCGTTTTATTTATTATTTGCACAAAGACGACAACTTGCATATTGTTTAAAACATGCAGTTCTTCTGCAAACTACTCCACTTGTGGGGTGGGTATAAATATTGAGGATAAATAAGAGTCGTTTCATTGGCACAGAGACGCTCTGAATGGAGAAGGCTGGTTTCTGCCCTGTGCTCCCGAGAGGAGCGTTGAGGGCGATGATGATGATGATGATGACATCTTTTAAAAATTCAAAAAAAGTAAGGGGTACTTGTACCGACTATTATTTAAAAAAGTGTGCATATGCTTCGCGGGCCGCGGGTTAGCCACCCTTGACGTAATACTTTACGTATTTAAAATAACTACGGAAAACAGAAGATATTATTTTATTTACTGACAGATACTACGGAAAGATATAAAATATTAGTGTTTTAAATGTTTCGTATTTCAGTTTTTGCCCTGCATTCCCGGGAAGAATATTAAAAGGTGATTAAATTTTATGAAATAAAAATATATAATACCTATACCTACACATATAGACAGATTTATCTGATTTTTAATCATGGTTCAAATCATTCCAATGAATGAGAATGAATTGCGAAAAATATAATCCCATAAAGCTCATGACGTTACCATTCCAACAAACTTTATATTCTGAAAATCCATAGCTTTGCACATTTCCAACATTGCATCTCTCTCTATCTCTCTCGTTAATAATATTATCGTCAAAGAGAAAAATGCAATCAAAACTCAATAAAAGTCACATTTTCACCATTCAACTTTTTATTTTTTACATTTGACTTCTACTGCAGTCACATTTTTTAAGTAATATACTCGAAATGCAAATTTAATTTTAATTTTGTTTTGGCGTTCAAATATTCATCTGTTTTATTTAAATTGTGAGATTTAGATAAAAAGAGAGAACAATTTCATACAAAATAAATAAATTTATTAACGGAATTGCACTAACTTTGAATATTTATGTGTCCAGTTTTTTTATTCATTTTGAAGAGTTTCACTATAAAATAGCTGCGAGTGTTTAAAAAATGTACTTCATGTGACTGGATTTTAAAAAATTGTGATCGATTTCCAGGATTGCGTGTTCCGTTCAATATCCCAGTTATCCGATCGGTATTGATTCGTTCGTTAAGGGCCCCGTTTAGCAAAAATGGTAAAATTTTCTATTTTCAACAAATTTGATAGAAAAACTACCAAAACTTGTTGACTCTTACGAACATATTGATTTGATAAAATAAAAAATCAAATATTTATTACCAATATTAGTTTTTTACTAAAAAATAAATAAATCGCAGACTGACGAGATTTATTTAGGTACTCTTTGTTATATCAAAATACAAATTATTTGTAAAATATATATATTTTTTATTCATCCTATCAAGCATATAAATACTATAGATTTTAGCAATTTTTTTTAGTATACAAAAAATTGAGTTCATGTGGTGATTTTTGGTTTCAAAATATGAGAAATTTTATCAAACAAAAATATTTTTTAAGTCGGTCAATATCCATGAAAAAAACAAAAAAAAAATTGTAATAACTATCCAAATATTCTCAATATTAAAATAAATATATGGAAATTTGTAGGATTCTCGTGCATTTATGTACCAAACTCACCCCCAAATTCGATTTTTAGAAATATGCTTTTTTATAAACGAAAACTATGAAGCTAAAGTCGAGTTTTTTTTTAAAGTTAAAGTTTGATATTGGTAATTAATATTTGTTTTCATATTTTATCAAATCAAAATGTTCGTAGGGTCAACAAGTTTTGAGAGTTTATGTATCAAACTTGTTAAAATTGAATGTTTTATCGTTTTTGCTAAAGGGGCCCCTTAAGGCGAAGTCAGGAAATTGATCTCGATTTTGCTAAATATATTTTCGCAAACTTCATAATTATTAAATCAATTCAACGTTGAGATATGCCACCCATCCAGATTTTTTTCAGTTAATGCACTTGCTTTCCCATTCATGGGCGATACTGTGATGGTAAAGATAGACAGAAAGGTGATTGAATACACTGTCTTCTTCTTTTACTCGGTTTTTGGTTTTTTGTATTTTGGATTTTCAGAAAAATAAACTTCTTATATTCAGCAATATTGGTATAAGTTGTGAATACCATGAACTGTGTATTGTAAAAGAGGGAGATCATGACTTTTTAAAAATATTTCTACTACTTTACCATCACGTCATATTTCTCAAGTGGGGTAGACAGTAGACCAGCTGCATGTAATTAAATATGAAAGCCGTCTTCTTCGTCTTAGTAAAAAACAGATAAAAGATGAATCTCAATTTCTAATAAACTGAAGAAATACAGATCCCAATAGTCTTATTGTAAGTAAATCGCTTGCGACATAAAGACGGAGTTGATCAGCCACGGGAGGAATCGAACTCTCGGGATCTCCGGATTGATTTTCCAAGACTCGACAATCTCTCCACCACATTATGATTTGTTCTCAAAAGATAGAAGGAATAAACATACGCTCTATACAAAATATTGATTCTATACATTTCTGGTCGTTGGAAGAGAGGAAGCGACTGCGAACATTGTCATAAATGGAGTGAGCATCAAACAAGTAAGTGAATTCGTGTACCTGGGCAGCAGAATAAACCAGGATGGACGCTCCAAAGCAGAAATTGTAAGCAGAATAAACCAGGCAAGGATTGCCTTTAACAAAAAATCAAAGATATTGGAATCCCCAAATATTGACTTAAGCGTAAGGAAGAACCTGACTAAAGCCTTTGTATGGAGCATTCTGCTTTATGGTTGTGAGACATGGACCATCAGCAAGAGTGAAAGCGGACGGTTGGCGGCCTTTGAGATGTGGTGCTACAGACGCATGCTTAAGATCCATTGGTCGGAGCATGTCGAAAATGAAGAAGTATTAACCAGGGTAGGCGAAAAAAGGCAACTCCTTAAGAGAATCAGCCAACAACGAGCTAACTGGATTGGCCACATCAGGCACCCAGGACTACTCATCGTCATCGCGGAGGGTAAGACCGAGGGGACAAATGGCAGAGGCCGACCAAGAGACGCATATAATGGACCAACTGAAGAGAGACATGAACTGTGGCTCATACGTAGAGCTAAAAAGACTGGCTGAGAATAGAGACGAATGGAGAAGAAAAACCAAACTCGTTGCAGACCAATCCAATGGATTGTAACTCATTATATATATATTATACATTTCTATGAGGAGATATTAAAAATAAACTCTCATTGCAATTGCAATAAAAATCGCTTTTAAATTTTACGATCTCCATTTGTTTGTGAGAAATGAGTTAGATATCTTCTGTTGGATTATAGCACAGTCCATTTATTATTATATTCCAATCTCTTTTTAATGCATTTAATACTCTTATGACATAATGTTATATTTATTATCTTTTTATACGAATCATAATGGTGTTTTATTTTGAAAAAAAAAGTAGGTACCTACAAATAATTCAGAACTTTTGTATGTGTTATAAAAATTATTTAACTGGTCATAAATAATATAAAATTAAACAATTTTTATACGCCATGAAGAACATTTTTTTAGCATACTTTGCATTAGACAAATACTTTTAGATAACGTCAACCAATGTCTAAATCACTCGCAAACGAGTGCGTGACTTTGAGAAGAAAAGAACAAAACATCAATCAAAATTCGGGGGATCTCAAAGATAAATATGATTATAAATCCACCACCTTAGATCGGAAGGCTTAGAGATCTATTTTTTATTACTATGAATACATCGTTAATGGCTTAAGAGGGCTCAACACCCCTGCTTTATGATTTCATGCAAACGATTTAGCAAAATTACTACCATTTTATTTTTAATATATTTTGAATTCTGGATCACATTTGTTATTTTTTATATTTATATAATATTTTGAACATTTTAAATGCGATTTTATCATTTTAGTTTTATTTTGCTGCGAGAAATATAGTGAAAATAATTTTTGAAAGTTACCGTCGCAATGATGATAGGTTGAGTGGTGCTATTTTTAACAAATTATCCTTAATAATACAAGAGTGTTAATAAAATTTTAAAACCAAGGTTAATCTTAAAATATCGGGAATTTTATGATGCAGCTTGATTTATTTATTAACAACCCTTGGATTTTCTGAATTATTTTGACAAACTGCATACACATAAAAAAAAACATTATAAAAAAATTACGGAAAATGTTTATAATTCAACCATTTGTTTTATTTATATAATAATATCATATATTGTTTACCGTGCATACTACATATATAACGTCATTATGTGCAATAATCAAGAATATAGCAAGTTTCACAAATTTTTAGATTCAGAAGGCATTCTCTGTGCCTAGCGAGAGCATGTGGAGGTGTAGGTACTCGCTTTGTCTCTGAATTAGGAAATAAATAAATTCAATTTATAGAATAAATACAACTTTAATTTTATTTATATGTGACAACATACTATTTTTTTATACTCATGAATATTTTTGCATTAGAGTTTTGGCTTATATTTATTAATAAAGCTATTTCATTTATTATTTAAATAATTTTCTTTGCGCCTACTAAAAATTGTTGCCTGAAACCACTAGAGCTAAATCTGATTTGAACCTTAGGTAAGAACGGCTCTTAAGTTAATTAACACATTTTTTTTTGCATTGAACAGGTTTACACAATTATTAGGTGAACTTTTCGCAGCATTATGCTTTTAGGTTTCTGTAGTATCATAGTAAATCATAATCAGGTAAATTAAAACAAGTTTTTCTTTCTACTATAAATTATTTATTGATCACGAGAAAAGCGTCTATCGACGTCTGTCATAATCAATCTGTTTCAATTTGCCTTATTATGGAATTCTACTACGTGTGCACCGACACAATTAATAAATTAGTAAATCATAACATATAGAATAATCTGCCTGCATTATGCTGAAAAGTGTAGATGTAGACATTCGGCAACCGCGATATAAAAAATCGATAAAAAATTAAGAAAAGGTTATAATGTTTTTAGTTTAAAAGCACAATAAAATATGTAATATTTTTTTTTAATCGAAACAATAATATTTAAATAAGCTTTTTCCTTCTTCAACACAACATTGTATACTGCAGCATTCCTGCAGAGCTCAGGTGCGTATAATTTGACTACAATGCTACGCAAGTTCTTTCATTACTTCAGTTAAGCTTACTACAGGTATGCTTGCTTACGATAGGTAACTTTTATTGATTTAAATACATACATGCGATATGTATTATAATATACCTCTGCGTACCTTCTACGTCACAGTTATTATTGACTTACGAATATATTAATAATATTTTGCATACATATTTGTACTTTTTTATTCGCGAGGCTATATTCAACAGTTTCCTTTATTACAGCAATATTCAAAATAGATTAGATTGAGTATTTGCGTTACGACTTAAGTGAAAGTAAAACTATTGAAAGCTTATTTTGTTTTAAATATTGATTTGTTATCTAGGTTAAGGAAATGCCTTTGTAAATATATTGTAAGTTTTATATTGTGAATGTATTTGCTTCTCTCGGCTAGAGGGACATCGAAGGAGTGTAGTCAAAAGATTATGGTGGTTTGGTGGTTTTTTGGCCGGCCAGCCCCTCAGACTGCCCACTATGGCGCCTCCGGTGTGGACAAACATTGTGCAGTGTAGAATTCGGATAAATGGAAGTCCCCAGACTTCTGCGCTATCCGGGTGGTCGGTGGGTCTCCTTCAATGTATTGAAAGCTTGGACTTAATAGCTTTCTAAAGGCCTAGTTTGTTATGTTTGCTTCGTAGCTAAAATACAGACTTTAGTTAGAGTATAGTAGACAGTCAATAAGGATAATTAAAATCTATTACACCAACATTCGGTCCTGAGAATGGCCAATGATAGTTGGCCAAAAAGAGCAATGTTCCTCCGTCTGCAAGGGTTTCGTCGGCCTGGGCGTCCCTCTTTCACAATTATACACCGTTCCTATGACAACGACATCAGAGCGCAGGGAATGTCGTGGGAAAGGTGACGCGATTGGCACAGAGACGCTATGAATGGAGGTGTCTGGTTTTTGCCCTGCGCTCCAGAGAGGGGCATTGAAGGCGATGTTTATGATGATGATGACACCAACGTGGCAATTTATCACAATTCTCCACAAGTACTACACCTATGGCTTACTACATGTAATGGACATGCAGGTCATACTCTCCGTGTTACACTTCACCAATGATGATATTAAGTGAAATTATACGCACATCAAAACTCACAAGTATGCATACATGAGTAAAAAATAATAAATATATCCCTATTTCCTGCTTTGTTCTCAATACGCTCGCCTTACTACTAGGTAATATTACTTATGGAAGTATTACAATATTACATATTATTATGTATACGAAAAATCTTGAAAGCTGTTCCGTTTATTATTATTAAATATATATGTTTGTTTGTTTGTGTGCTTGTTTGCAAACAACCCCCGTAGTTAATTACATTTCATCAAGAACAACATCGCGCTAACACGGAATATACCCTTTATTTATATATTGAAACGAAACGGTATGTATTGTGTGGATGGTGAAATAATATCTGCCTTATCAAATTGATTTTTAATATGCAAAAACATTCGCATATAGATAATTATGCAGCTGCTTATTTTTACAAAAAACCTACATACATATAGACCATTAAAGGATGACGTCACAGAAGAATCATTGAGGGGCATCAGGCATCCCAACACAACAGACGATTACGGTGTAATATTAGGTGGAACGCCTAAAGAATACCTAATAATCAAAAAAACTGTCAGTGTCGATTTTGTTATTATTTTGTCGTCTGACTTTCTTTTTTTTTCTCTTATGGCATGACATCCTACAAGGATGATTTGCGCAATCTGACTGTTTGCCCCCCAAGCAAAAGCAAATCCATAGACAAGACCACGTGACCTTTAATGGTCTATAAAGAATCATTATAATTTTTTACATATCTTCACTGTGACTAAAAATCAAATTCGTAACTGAGTGATAGAATGTTATAATAACATAGCCGCTCGAGAATGAAAAAAATTGCTTGACAAGGAACAGGATATCATGCACAGGAAACTGTATAAAGATTATTTAGAATTTAGATAGTAGGTGGCGCTCAATCCTTTCTTCTTAGTCTGCAAGGAAGCTGTGACGTAGTGTAATGTGTGCAATGAATTATTATTATTATATTGGATGATTTATTCGGCGAATGAAGTAAGTAATAAAATCATCTTCTGATTTTTCTTGTGGGTCTCAAGATGGGATCTGCTACGTCAGCGGGTCCCCCGCTCACTGACGTGGTGGGGTTGGAGAATAGTACTTACAGACTAGAGAGAGAGTTGAAAAATAAATAATTGTCACCAAAACGGATAAATAGGAGTCCTTGGACTCCTGAAATATCCGACAAATAAAGCTATTTCAATACTATTTTTTTCTTGGGAAGATCTTGTTCTTGGAAAAAATGTATAACAAATAAAACGTTTACCTTCAATTCAGCCTTCAGGATGGATGCATACGTGATGGAAAGGACGACGACGATGTTTATTATCTAGTCTGTTTATTATAATATGTAGCTAGTCTAGTGGCCACCCCACTTGTGTAATATGCTTTCGCGGTAGGAATAGATATCTTCTTCTTCTTAATCTTTCACTAGACCCAGAGGTCTGTTCATGCAGGAGGATCCTCTTGCGATGTGGATGCCTAGCTGTCCTTTCAACGTTTAGGGGGTCTTCCGGGTAGGCGTCGTCCATCAGGTACACTGAGAAAAATACTAACGAAATTTCACAACGAATCATTGGTACGTACTATCAGATTAGGACCAGAGATCGTACAAACGATTCATTAGTACGAATCTATAATATTAACTCTTCGCAAACAAGTTGTTGGTAAATTTACCAATGATTTGTTTGCGAAGAGTTAATATTATAGATTTATACCAATGAATCGTTTGTACGATCTCTGGTCCTAATCTGATAGTACCGTACCAATGATTCGTTTTGAGTATTTTTCTCAGTGTAGTCCATGTAGAGCAATATTTGGGATTCTGGTGCTACCCATCCTCTGGACGTGTTCATACCAAAATCTTCGGCGTTGTCTTCCTCATCTAACAACATCTTGGACCTCACATATCTCCCGGATTGTGGTATTTTTCACACGATCTCGCAGACTTTTTCCCATAATATAATATATTATAATAATATGAAGGTATGAATAGACATAATATATTGTAATACATTAAACATCCCCATTCAGCGGTGAGATGTGCCACGCATCCTGAATGTCTCAACTTCTACTGGCACGAATAGTGTATTTTTGTGTATGTTTGTAAGTACAACATACTAAAATTGCACTGATTTTGTTTTCACTAAATGAGTAAAACTCCATTTTTAAATTAAAAAATTTATAAGTAAAAAATACTTAAGAGTTTTAAATTTCTTTATTTATCAGTTACACGTGTTTCGGGTTGCAAGCCCATATTCATACTAACTTCTTTGCAACCCGAAACACGTGTAACTGATAAATAAAGAAATTTAAAACTCTTAAGTATTTTATACTTATAAATTTTTTAATACTAAAATTGATTAATGTATCTACTAAATATTTTACTCTCTGTTTTATATACTTACTTAATGTAATATTAAAATGAAGACTGACTGATGTAGTTCAGCTGATGTAATGTAATAAGTCGGTAATGAAGTCTGCGACTTTATCGTCTCGTAAAATCTGTTTCACTACACCATCAATTTTTAATACGTAATACTAGCCTAACTTGGCAACTAAACCCTTTAATTTATAATGTTTATTGTACGTAATTGGGCTACGGCTATTTGGGCACGTGAAAAAGATAAAAAAGGAGAGAATGACTAAGAAAATATACATGGTGCTTGGAGACATGGTTGTCTGAGAATAAAATGAAAAATGACTCAGGATTATATAAATCAGATCGTATTGGACAGACATGTTTTTAACATCTACATAGAAGAGAATGTATGAAAAATTGTATGACCGTAAAGGAAGCAAAAAAGAATGGATTTTTTTTCTTTCATTTTTCTTTTTCTTTTTTTCTTTCATTGTAGTATGTTTGGTAAGATTTATTTTGTAATGTGTTAGCAAACTTTGCTGGTTTATGTGCCGATTTTTTTATCTATTTGTATTACCTATGTATTGTAATAACTGTATGTTTGCGTAAACTATAAAATAAAAATAAATAAAATTTCTAAAAAGAAAAGGATTTCTACCTATTTTACAAGGGATGTGACGTGATGGTGAAGATTATAAGGTATTAGATAAATCCTATCGATAAAAAAAAACAAATAAAATAGTTATCCCACATTTTTCTCTTTCCCTTGTTCAAAGAACATGATCAAACAAACATAAAGCATTAGATATTTTTCTGAATTTTTGTAGGTGTTCTTTTAACCACGTGTTTTTTTTTAAGAAAGATATATCTGGGTTTTTTTGTTAAAAACCCAAATACAACCTTATACACCTTTCACAGTAAGCTACTTAAAACTTGTGACGTGTTTAATTATTACAGTTACGGTAATAATTAAACACGTCACATTAATAACAGATAGACAAATACATCATAATAGACCTGATTTAGTATTACATGATAAACGTAATAAAATAACGTACCTAATAGACATCGCTGTCCCAAATACACATAATATACAAACAACCGTCGCAGAAATAATACGTAAATGAACAGAACTAGCAGGAGAAATAAAAAAATATTTGGCATTCTAGGTCCGTTTATATAATACCTTTAGTCATGTCAGCTACAGGGGTAACTCCGAAATCTTTAATAAATAATTCACAAAAATACGATTTACCGGTTAATTTGTACATTAAAATTCAAAAATCTATTATAATAAACACTTGTAATATTGTAAAAAAGTTTTTGAACACAGATATTTCAGGCACAATGCTGGTATTTTGAACCCGCGTTTTGAGCCTAATCCTTTGATATCCTGTATATCTGGATAGGTGAATTTTTCCCGGCATTAGCCTGTTAAGTTTTTGTGTGATCATGACTGATCATATGGAGACTTATCTGGTTGTATAATGCTGAGAATTGTGGATGGCAATTCTGCCACCGCGTAATAAAAAATGCATATACGCGTTTTTCTGTTGGCTGTCGAGAAATAAACTTTGTCTAAATGCTGAGAATGTTGAAATAGTTTTATTTCTCGGATATTTCAGGAGTCCAAGGACTCCTATTTATACAGTTTCGATGTATTGGATAAAATCATTGAACAAATAGTCAAGCACTTTATATATGTATTATGATAACAAGTGTATTTTTAATTTTGTTTTTCACAGCCACATTCAATTGAGCAATTTGACTAGCTAACCACTCATAGAAATGTTAAATTTCAATATAAGATTGACACATTAACTGAGTATATCATTATTATTTGACAAAAATTAACTATAGATAAGTTAAGTTTTCAATTGTGGAATAATTTATGAAAACATTGTTTGAAAATGTATATTTGAGTATGAATTTTCTTACAAAAAGGTGCCATTGTAGTTCATAATAAACCCAGGTTACTGTGATGTGGAGTAATGTAAAGATGTGTTCTTGTTTAAGTTTTACGACAAAAGGTTTACGATTTCTGCTCTTTGACATTTTACTCTATAAAGTATATATACACCTATTTATGTATTGAAATAATGTTTTTACTCTGTCTTTGCCAAATTGTACTCACGTTTATGGATATTAAAATTTTCTTATTTACTTACATATATTATTTTAGTTTGTTACTGAACATGTCTCGAAATAAATTGTATTTTATCTCTCTACACAGTGACTGCATTTCTCACAACTAAGAAAGGCAGTGGACCAACATTGGTCACAAAAAAGACAAGCATTCAGAATGAGCGACATACTTCATCGCTGAATTGAAGATGTTTGATGCCTTAAATGTGATGTTTTATGAATATGCTGACAGGGAATTTTATATTTTTCTGTAAAAGGAAACTCGTATTTTTTATATCAGGAAATTCGAGTATAGAAAAACGAAATTATTCGTTTATACCATGTCACCTTATCATTTGTATCCATATATTTTGTACTTTTTTTTTATACGCGGTGGCAGAATTGCCATCCACACTTCTCAGCATTATACAACCAGATAAGTCTCCATATGATCAGTCATGGTCACACAAAAACTTAACAGTCTAATGCCGGGAAAAATTCACCTATCCAGATATTATACAGGATATCAAAGGATTAGGCTCAGAACGCGGGTTCAAAATACCAGCATTGTGCCTGAAATATCTGTGTTCAAAAACTTTTTTACAATATTACAAGTGTTTATTATAATAGATTTTTGAATTTTAATGTACAAATTAACCGGTAAATCTAATTTTTGTAAATTATTTATTAAAGATTTCGGAGTTACCCCTGTAGCTGACACGACTAAAGGTATTATTATTATCTCATATCTCATTTATTAAACAAAACAATATTAGATTCTACATTTGAACACAATATAAGATTAACAATAAAATTTAAATAAAACATTAAATAACAAAAACCATAAAATATTAAAATAAATTTAGGTATATTCAAATGTAGAACCCCAACATTATTCGAGTTGATTCTTCCATGATGTTCTATGAAATAGTACAATCATGGGAGATCACTTACAGAGCTACAGGGACAAAAACCTTCTTACTATCCTGGTGGACGATAGAAGTACGGGCTTCTGAATGCTGTATTTGAGCCTGTCATCTACTCCCAGTTTTCTGAGATTGTTTGACAGACTCTTAGGTATTAAACCATTCACAGACAACACTATAGGCACGATGATTGTGGTAGGTGTTCTCCACATATCTTTGATTTCATGAGCAAGATCAAGATATTTTATTATCTTATCTTGCTCAGCTTTATTTAAATTTTCATCGTGCGGTATAGTGATGTCTATGATGTTTGTTTTACGGCATCTGCGATCAACCAACACAATATCTGGTCGATTAGCTATAATAGTTCGATCAGTTTGAATTGGTCGATCCCAGTAGAGTTTAGTGTCATTGTTTTTAAGTACCGATACTGGACAATAATATTATACTATGGTAATTTTGATTCCTGTTCAATTAATTTAAATTTCAAAGCTTAATTTTGATGTAATATTTTTGCTACCTGATCATGTATTTTCAAATAGTCTGTTCCGGAAAGTTATTATTATTATTATTTCTAAAATATTTTTTTTCGTATCAAACTTTTTAAATTTATATATTTTATATAGACCCCGGTAAAGAATAGGTCTCCCACTCTTTTCTGTAAGTGTTCGAGTATCCTGTAAAATGGAAGGCGTTTGTAAAACCTTACGTCTAAATTAATAAGTATCTACAATTCAGCAATGAGGCATGCTACCTATTCTGAATGCTATTTTTTATATTGGCATGGAGCGGACTATCTGTATGTTTATTGCATGCAGTGAGTATGCTGGATGCTAATAGCATTATGGATATGCAGTGATAGTAACTATTTCATTTGTATGATCGTTCGATGTCCCAATCTGGATGTATCTATCATCAATATAGGATGTGCCCAATAAAAATAGCTCCAAATATATATTCAATGAAAATACTCATAGCTCTTACGTGTTTTTTTCGAATATTCCAGGTAATTGAAACAAAAATACTCTTAATAAGTGTAGCCAATTATAATTGGAATGATATATCCCTTTAAAACCATAGAAGCCTCCGCTTACCTGATTGTATTCCCCCCTCTTAACATCCCCCGCACAACTCCCTCTACTTCCTGTTCCCCCAGTCCCGGTGGTATATTGACAAAGTACATGACACCAGCACACGACATGTAAAGCTACCGTGAAGCTTTATACATGAACTTTATCAGCTTATTTCAATCTACGGCTTATTATTTCACAATAATTGTGTTTTTTATTATTGATTTTATTTGACGTCATTTTATTTTGTGTTCATTGTGAAACATAAAAGACCATTACATTTTTATAGTATTTGATGTATGAAAATTAGTATAAAATTCAATATTACTAACTGGAATTACCAAACGAAAAGTGATAACATTTTTATGTATTAATAATTTGACATTAACAAAACACTATTAATATTTTACTTTTGATTTTATTACTCGAGTACTTTCGTCAAGTCTGCTTGACATTTTCAAAAGAACGTTCTAAACATGTTCTCTTGAAAATTTCATCTGATTTGACGAAAGCGCTCGAGTAATAAAATCAATAGTGAAAATGTCAACAGTGTTTTGTTTATATCAAATATTTTTAAAATGTATTTTCACAATGTGAACACACAAACCCTGGATCATTTTTATTTATTTTTTATTGTACATAAATATCCTTCTTGAGTATGAAGTAAGTCGACAAGTAATGTAACTGGAATTCCACAACTGAAAGTCCGAGGCTCGCTCAATATCAGCCTACCTATTGCGTCCTTTCATTTTATCATAATATTTCTATCAAATATATTCGATAATAAGTGAGTCCAAATAATAGGATGAAAACAGCGAATGATTAAAGATTGGTGATTGCCGTTTTCATCCTACTGTCTGGACGCCGTTAATGAACAGCTCTCTCATGACATCATCATCATTCGCTCTTCAACACTCTTCCCAGGAGCATAGGAAATAACCAGTCTCCTCCATTCAGTGGGCCTTTGCACCAATTGAATTACCTCTTTTCAAGATATTCCAAGTAAGATGATCCAAGTCAAATATGAAAGAGTGACGTCTGAATTCACTGCACGCAGTAAAACTTCGACTTCTAAAATATTATTTGGTTGCAAGATAAAAAGATGTTTAAGTTAGCAACAAAAATCACTACATATCAAATTACTCGACTTTGCTTCGACGGTGCTTTATTTGAAGAAAAAAGAAATAAATCAGTAAATTTATTCCAAATAAATTAAAAGGTATCAAATTATACAGTGAAAGCCTTTTAATCTACACTATTTTTGTACAGCAGTCCCATACAAGCGTGGCAATAAAACGCAACTACGTCAAAATATTATTACTACAGTGAGTTATATTTAAGTTGGCCAGTTATTATTATTTGAAATGAAATCTAAAATTTCCACCCTCACGATCACGTTTCGTTATTTTGATTAGGTAGTAGGTAGGTATTTGTATGTATTATTATTATTTCATGTTGAACGTAATAAATAAGATTTAAAGTGTCGTAAAATGACTGACCGTTCAAAGACACAAGATTTTTATCGTCAAACATATAATCATGCATAATATGGCACGTATGAAATGGAAATTAAATTAACCAGGTAAAAATAACATATTAAAAAGGACCGATGTAATAAAATATTATTATTTACGTATTTGAACTTCCTCGAAATATATGATGTTTTTATTTCAAAACCGGTTACGAAATATTTTTTTTTAACCAGATATGAAGGTAGAAGTTAATGTGATTTTTCAAAAAAAATACCTGGTATGTTATTTCACAAAACTGAGGAAAAAAAACGTTAAAATAACCTTTTATTTAATTTTTTTTTAAATAATAAAAACTAGACAACTTTTGTCACCCTTGCTCTTTAATTTATATTCTGACCTAGTATTTAAGGAGGCACTGCATGACATTGATATGGGAGTCAAAGTTAATGGCGTCTATATTAATAATATCAGGTACGCTGACGATACTGTCATACTGACAGATAATGTTAATGACCTGCAGGTGCTTATCAATAGAATTAATGATGCTGGGGTGAGTTTGGGGCTGAACATGAATGTGAGTAAGACTAAGTTCATGGTGTTTAGCTGTCAGGACCATGCAGAAGCATGTCTCACATTAAATGGTGCCAACATAGAGAGAGTGAAAAAGTTCAAGTACCTGGGAAGTGTCCTCAAAGATAACCTTGACCCGGAAACCGAAGTTAAGTGCAGAATTGAGGCGGCTCGTGCAGCATTTAACAAAATGAGATGCATTTTCTGCGACGATAACCTCAACTTGAAACTGCGCCAGAGAATGATCAGATGCTATGTTTGGTCTGTGCTTTTGTATGGTGTTGAATCGTGGACCCTCAGGGCAAGTACAATGAACCGGTTGGAAGCATTTGAAATGTGGATACACCGCAGAATGCTACGTATTCCTTGGACAGATATGGTCAGCAACACAAACGTTCTCCAGAGAGCCAGAGCTAATAGAGAATTGCTGACAATTGTCAAAGTCCGGAAGGTATCCTACTTAGGTCACGTATTTAGAGGAACCAAATATGAATTACTGCATCTGATCATCAAAGGTAAAATAGAGGGTCGAAGAGGGGTTGGTAGGAGACAGGTTTCCTGGCTCCGCAATATACGTGATTGGACTGGAATAAGAGGTGTTGAGGAGCTGTTCCAGGCTGCCCGGGACAGGGATGTATACTCTCGAGTGATAGTCAACGTCGGGGGGACCTGACATGACACGGAAAGAAGAAGAAGAAGACAACTTTTTAAAATACGCCGTTTTGTGGAAAAACCACCACAAGGGCCCATTCAATAATCATAACACCTCCTGAACAATATTATGGGTGTAATAAGTGCATAGATCTTTTAAGTTGAAATATTTGATTTCAAACTAACCTTGTAAACAAATTCGATACTGTCTACATTTAGGAAATATTAACAATTTTTTTTTCCACCATTTACGTCTACCTATTTTGACATATTATTTCAAAAACTATTTTTTTCATTATTTACATAGTACATTAAGGGAGGGGTTCCCACCACATACCCCTGGATGTTTCAAGAACATCAGTTCTCATGTCATCCAGTCAATCTAGAGCAAAAGCTTTTTTTTAATCAAAAAGTGGGCTCGAAGATTTCCTCTGCAAAACCCACTCGACAATTAAAATACATAGTAAAAATTTTTTTTTTCAATTTCAGTTATAATATTAAAATAATGGATTGAATTAAATAGTGACTATTTGTTTTCTTTTCAGTTAATTTATAGCCGTGCTGTAAATTATTTATTGTGTAAAACCTCCCAAGACATTTGAAAATATAAATTATGATCAAGAAATCATAAATGAACTTTATAGTCCTGAAAATAGAAAAGGAAACATCATTATTACATACATATATTATGAAAAAGAACCAGGGGTACAGAATCATAAAAAGGGTGTTTGTTGACAACAATTTAATATTAAAAAGAAAAAAGGCTGGTGATATATTTGAGAACATTGTGATAGTGAAATGAAAAAAATGGGTCATAAATACAGCAGAACATAGTGATGAAAATAAAAATATCATAACAAAAACCTCATTTCATACGAGTAACCACATAGAAGTAATAGGCGTACAGCGGTGAAAAGGGGTATCGATCTACCTACCGTTTCAATAAATTATTAAGTCAGCAGGGTTTTCACCACTACTACATATTCGTCTATTACCCACTACAACCAAAATGTATCAACTATAAACAAGTAGTATGTAGTGCCACCTATGTACATATATACTTCTAGGTTGTGTGTACGTATTTATACCCTCTGCTTGGTATACTCCCCTGGTAACCTATATACATATTATTATTATTTTGGTTTGGTAAACAATATTGCTTTTGTTGGGGTATTATTGAAACAACACAATAACTTGAAATTGAATTGTGTTTATATTATTATTATTATGAATTTTATTGATATTATCATAATATACAGCTAAATCAAATAGGGGATCGTGTCATAATTTTGGTATTAATTAGTCGATTTAATATTGAATGCTTTTCATTCACGCAGAAAATTGTTTAAATATTTTGATGTTATCAAAAGCAATTAAATTTAAAATATTAACAGTCAAACTTGTAGCAAATATAACAAATATAAACACTTTTCTTATTATCTGCTGGATGAATATATAAAAAAGACAATGTGTGTTCTACTTAAAGGTTGAAATCTTGTCTAAGAAACTTCACAAAACCGACATAAAATTAAATGTTATAAATATCGTTTAACCACATGAGACAGAAAAACCTAAGCCAAAGTAATCACCTGACATATTATATGGCACTTGATAAGAAGATAAAAAAATGAAAACAACACTGTTGATTATTCATCGTCATCATCATCGCCCTCAACGCTCTTCTCGGGAGCACAGGGCAGAAACCAGCCTCCTCCATTCAGAGCGTCTCTGTGCCAATTGCGTCACCTCTTTCCACGACATTCCTTGCGCTCTGATATCGTTGCCATAGGAACGGTGTATTGTGAAAGAGGGACGCCCGGGCCGACGGAACCCCTGCGGACGGAAGAACAGTGCTCTTTTTGGCCAACTATCATTAGGCATTCTCAAAACATTTCCCAGCCAGGACCATCGTCTCTCCTGTATTACGGAGATTACAGGTCTCTGCTGGGTGCGCCGGCGCACAGCATCATTTGTAACATGTTCATACCATCTGACATCCAAAATCCTTCTATGACACTTGTTTTCAAAGCTAAGTATCTTCCGCTCTTGAGCCTTGGTTAAGTGCCAAGACTCGCAGCCATATAGAAGGATTGGGATGATGCACGCATTGAACAAGCGACATTTTGTCCTGATGCTGAGTCCAGACGCCTTCCAAACTTTGTTCATGTTGTTGAAAGCCCCGCTAGCTGCTCCTATGCGGATTGGTAATTCCGACCGGAGATCACCCTCTGGCGTTATGGTTGCTCCCAGGTACCTGAATTTACTAACCTGAGATATTTGGGAATTGCCAACCATTAGTTGATTATTAGACGAAGAACAATAATAAATTCAAAATAGAATAAGCATGTCTTATTGGTGATATTTTACAAATACTTGCCTTTCAAAGGGCATTCAAAAACGTAAAATATAGTAAAAGAACTTTTTTTTTCGAAAATTCTAAGTATATTCTTAACATTTTAATTATTGTTACAGTAAAG
The DNA here is from genome assembly GCA_947579605.1 of Athripsodes cinereus. Classification (NCBI taxonomy): domain Eukaryota; kingdom Metazoa; phylum Arthropoda; class Insecta; order Trichoptera; family Leptoceridae; genus Athripsodes; species Athripsodes cinereus. The sequence continues at coordinate 20,539,724 of OX388318.1, read as the reverse complement.
GTGTTTTAGTGTAGGAATCCTTAAAGTAAATAAGGTATTCTGATTTAAATTATCTAGAGACTAAAGAGAAATTATAATATAATCCTACAAAATCCTTCAAACATTTTCATCGGCCCAACTTATTTCAAGTTTTTGAGTCGTAAGCAACTTGAAATTATTGTACAACTTTGCGTTTCTGTTGGATGATGAAAATTTTGGAAATTAGCGAAACGATTTACGCGTCGCACTAATTATGCCATAACTTATGTAAAGGGGAAGAATGACCTCCATAACACTGTTTTGTAATTTAAACTTTCTCTTGGATCTTTTGTATTAAACTATGCAACACCATAAAGTCTTACATAAGAACCCTTCTACCCTTTTCATTATGTTAATGATTTTAAACGTAATTCTTATAAAAAAAATATGCAAAGTAGATGGCAAATTCCTTAAACGGGCTTTGTCTTATAACTGGTCAAGCTGGAAGCTGAATAAATATTGACTTTAGTTGTTCCGGTACCATTTGGATGGAAATTTTTAATTCGTTTAAGATGTAAAAAAAAGAGATCCCAAAAATATATTATGGGGTAAAAATACCCCAGTGGTTTGTATTAAATGTAGGATTGGTTTTATCATCCGCTCATTATATTACTAAATATCTAGGTAAATTCATAGCAATTAATTAGATCAATATAACTGTTTATCAAAATGTTAAAAACAGTAAAATCTTTTACAGTTTCACAATTAAAAGTAGATGTATGATGTTAGAGATAAACTTTAAGCCTTTCTATATAAAGAAAGCCTAGAAAAAAGTCAGATCGTTTACCTTACACAAATTACTCAAAGTGGGTGGATTCCTTAAAAAAACTCGGTATACATTAATTATAAGTATAACAGTAGGTATAAAAAAATATTAATTGTTTTCAGCATGGTAAGGATATAAAACTAAATTGTATACATTCGTTCCAACCCCTTTTTTGTTTGTTGAAAGTTTCACGGTAAGGAGCTTAATGTTAATATTATTACTATTGTTTCCTATGGAATTTTATAATTTCACCATTCTATTCTGAAGGTAGCAGTGAAAATTAATGTATTATTTTTTCATCGATATAACTTGACATGTAATAATTGTTTTCACAACGTTATAGAGAGGATAATTTTTTTTATTAAATCTTTAACAGAATTGTTAGACTTACATAGTTATACTCAGAGGACAAATAAAAGTAGGAATACTAGAAAAAAATTGAGAAATATGAGTCCATTTTATTCTAAAAAAAAGTAAAATTCATTGCTTTTGTTCATATCAAATATGGCTGCGAAGAAATGTGGTTAGAGACTTGGTCATCCGAGAATTCCAGATATATATAATCCAGACCCTACAGGAGAGACACGTGTTGAGCACATTGAATAGTGTCGAGTGTAGGAAGCGAAAAGTCTATTCTGCAACTACTGCTACACTACTACTATACCATCACGGGATATCACACAAATGGAATAGCCAGGAGATCAGCCTCATGTAACAAACACGATAGCCATCCTCTCCCTTTCAAATAAATTCAAGAGATTCAGGATGAGTGGCAAGCCCTAAAAATTACTTCAAGAAGTACAGTATACTCGAAACCTTACAGAGAAAAGTGGGAGAACAATTCTTTGCCGGGTGCTCCAGGAGTGAGAAAAATAAAAGAAAATGGTAAGAATATCTATGTATTTATCTTTATTTATTATATGACGTGGATGTAATGTCCAAGAATTTATGAATTGTACAGTGTCCTTGAGGTGCTTTGACGAACAACACTTTGATGTTGTCCAATGGTAATAATATCTATATCTATACCATCACGGCATATCCCACAAGTGGGGTAGCCAGCAGATCAGCTGCATGTAAGGAACATGCAAACTGTCCTCTTCGTGCCAATATAAAATATAATAGGAATAAATACTTTTCGACCCTTTTTATCTAATCACAGTTGAAGCGCCGTAATTATGATGATAATAAATATTATTTTATATTTATTTGATATCTAGAAGTCAAGAGTAGAAGATACTTCAAAGACATTTTAAAATAATAGATCAAGTCGCTCCCAATAACTCATTAGTTCAGAAATATGCATCAAATATTTTAAAGAAAAGTAAAGGGAGTTTTATTTATTTATTTTGAGAGTATCGTTTACGTGCCAAAGCACCTTAAGAACACTGAACAAATTTATCAATCATGTAATATTCCATCTACATCATAAATAAATTTAATGAGAATCTTGGATACAAGTAAGTATCAACGCTCGAAATAACATTTAACAATTTTTTTTTTTTAAGTTATTATTTTTTGTTTAGAATTTTCATACATTTTGGAAGTGTGAATGTATTTTTATGAATGGGTTGTATTGTGTGTGCGAGATTGTGAGTTATTCTGTGTTTATTTTGTATGCTATTGCTGAGGTGTGCACTGTTTGAATGTAAGACCGTTGAAATGTTATTATTGCTTACATACATATTTGTATTTCACATGTCTTTCATCTGTTGTCTACCATATTAAATTAAATAAGTCTAATTTATAAAATTATCGTGTCATGATGTTTGTTATTATAGTCTTCCGAAACGGCCGGACCGATTTTGATGAAATTTTGTGTGCTTATCGGGTAGGTCTGAGAATCGGTCAAAATTTATTTTTCATACCCCTAAAAGTTAAAGGTGGTCCACCCCATTTTTTATTTTATTTTTTGGGCCAATTTTTTTATTTTAATTTTTTGAGGTGAGGCATTAAAAAATACATACAGCCCTAAATTTTCACTCTTCTACCATCAACCCCTATTTTTAAATAGCGATATTAGTATATGACATAATTTTATGTGGCAACACAACGATTTTCCGGTCAGCTATTAATCAAATAAAAATTATATATTTCGGATAGATATGTATTCACGTCAAAGATAAATAGGTAAAAATGATAAACAGAGATAAAGTTAATAAGTTTCACTAGTTACAACATGTTTCTCAGTGCAAACAATAAATATTATGAAGAGTTGCGGTAGGAACATTTTCAATATCCGGTTCACGGAAACAGCTGAAGTACATAACAGCTAAATTTATATAAAATGTATTTACGTAGGTACCTTCATATTACCACTTGGCAACACTAGACAAGATTATTAGTATTATTATCATTATTATTACTAGTTTTAATCCTGGCTAAACCCAGAAAATAAACAATAAATTCGTGAAATAATTTCAGATTTAGTTGACATTGGTATCGCCAACAAATCTTATCCAATCAACTTTCAGTTGATCATTTGTCACCTATATTTTGTTACACAGAGTTTTTGATGGTACAGACAAGACTTTTTTACAATGCACCGTTCCTGTGACAATGATATCTTTTGATGACAATTTTATATTATTTTGTTTATACTGCTATGTAATGATGATGTGCAAAAAGAATAAATAAATAAATAAAAAAATATCAAGAATTTTGTGTGAAATTGTGAATATTCATTTTCACCCTGTGCTTTCTAGTAGAGTGTTAAAGGGAACACAAAAAAAAAATTGTACTGGTAATTTCCAATGATGATCTTTTTCGTAATAAAATCTGTCAACAAAGCACTTTTGTATAGCATGAAGAGACTAGTTTCAAGTATATCGACCAATCAAATTGACGGTTTTTTATTATTCTGGGTTTGTTATAAACCCAAATACAATCTTTTACACCTTTCACACTAATCTCAAAGCTTGTGCCGTGAAAAGGGAGTTTGCCGGCACCTGGGATCGAACCACGGACCCCATGTTCTGAAGGCCGAGACTCTACCTCCAGGTCTTTCTTTCTACTACCTTTCAAATATATTTTGTAATAAAATACAATTCTAATATATTTATTTATTTATTTATTATTTATTTTATTCTTCACTGTACATTGTTTACAATAATACAAATTAACATAGAAAATATCATTTATACAATTCAATGCACAGAGGGCGAGTTTATCGCTAAAATGCGATGTCTTCCAACTAACCCGGTTATTAAAATCAAAAAACAAAACAAAAAAAAACAGACATAAATATACATATCTACAGTAATATTATAAATATACATATCTACAGTAATATTATAAATATATAAAAAAAAAAAACAAAAATACAATATAAAGCAAGCAAATGAAAAAGGCACATGCAGGCAACAATGTACCTACTCATGGACACATAATAATAATAAAAAAGTAGAACATACACACACTACCGCGTGCACATGCATAGGGGAAAGGGTTTTAGGAGTCAGATGCTAAATTCAGTGAAAGGAAGTGATTTTTGACAGCTTGTCTGAAAGAAGGAAAAGTTGTTATCATTCTGATTTTTGAAGGAAGATTGTTCCAACAGCGAGCACCATGAACAAGAAATGAGTTGGACAGAAAGTTCGTACTGTGTGCTGGTACTGCTAGAAGACGCTCTCTGTTGGATCGCAAAGGTAAACCATGACTCGCCAGATACTCGAATTTTTCTTTAAGATAGTATGGGGAGGACGTTAAAAATAATGTTTTAAAAACTAGACACAAAATGTGAAGATCACGTCTTTGACGTATGGTGGTCCACTTCAGCTGATTTCTGTAAGAGGTTATGTGATCAGTTTTTTTGAGGTTAAAAATATATCGGATGCCTGCATTTTGTAGTCTCTCAACTTTAGTTAAAAGATCTTCATTTAGATCAATAAAAGCAATGTCTGCATAGTCAAGGATAGGTATTAATAAGGATTGAACGAGTAGGATTTTGGTCTTAATTGGCAAGAATCTTTGGAGTCTTTTGAGATTATGCAACGAATAAAAGAATTTTTTGCGATAATATACCATGGAATCCCCAGTAAACCATAGATTTCCTTAAGTTTTTGAATGTCGTGTTAAAGGCAGACAATCATAAAACCTCATATATAAAACATTATTAACATCTTCAATTCAGATATAACATATTGTACCCATCCTAAATATAACTTTATTTGTCGGATATTTCAGGAGTCCAAGGACTCCTATTTATCCGTTTAGGTGAAAATTTATCTATATTTCAACTCTCTCTAGTCTAGTACCAAATCTATGCCAGTGTTGGCATATCCGACCCTATCACGTATACCATCCTGAATAATATATTAACTTGTATCAGCACATAGAGGACGGCATGTATAATACACCCAGTTGGTTTTCTGGTTACTTTTCTCCATTTATGAGAAACACCGTGATGGTATGAATGAACGAAAACATCCTACTTAAAAACCATAGGGAGTAACCTCCTAAAGCATCTGGAATGTTATTTTATTTTATTTTTATTTTCACAATATTAAAGAATCAAACAGTCACAACATTATATGTTAACAATTAATACACTCAACATGTGGACCAGCGAAGATTCCACTCTTACCAGAAATGTCTTAGTCTTGAGAAAAAAAGCAAAAGTTAAAATTTTCTAAAAAAGTCAAAGTAAATTTAAAAACAATAATAATACAATATTTAAAAATAATACAAAAATACAAAAGTAACAAATCCCAATATACCAGAAATCAGTCTTTCAGTCTCATTAGTCTTGAGAAAAAAAAAATATTTGAACAAGTGACGCAAACGGCGTGAAATGATTCTGAAGTAGTTTTTTTTAGTAAGAATACTATTTTTCTTTCCTGTATTCGTTTTACTAAATATATAAATGAACATTGAAGCATAATAAAATATCTATTGGAAGATTACTAAAATCTACTATTACTTTGTTTACCAAGTGCTGCCGCTCAGTTTGGTTTGGTTTGGTTTGTCGATTAGATTCTAGTACACCTACTTACTGATGCCTATAAACAGCAGCGGCGTACATAGATTTTTCAAACTGGGCAAGCCCACCCTCAATACAAAAACTAAAATAGTATTAAAAAAATAAGTATAAAATGTATGAAATAATCATCTATATCTCATATGATAGTAATAAATATTACTACAAAATTCTAATTATAAAAATAATACAAGACAATGAAATGGTTATATTATTAAATTTTAAACCTGTATGACTACAGAACAGTCACCTATTCAAGTACTGTCATTTTTCAACATTACTTAAATTCGCAAGTCGAACGAACCCCGAAAAGCCCTAATTATTTTGTCATGTAAACTGCGAAATAATAATATATGAACCTATATTAGTACATCATTAATTATATGCAGTCTATATCGATGGCTTAGAGCACAGATGTTGTATGTGCAGTTTTTACCGAAAATGAGTTATTATACGCATGCGAATCTATATCATCTGAAGTAAGCTCTGTAGGAATATTATTGCGTAACTCTGTGTCATTGACGAGATATTTAACAAAAACTATGTGTGGTTAGTACTAAATAGTATGGCATCTCAAACTTTCAACATCGATTATCTCAAAACTAAGAAAACTGCACTTGCAACATCTGTGCTCTAAGCCATTGATATGCAGTGTAGTATTAATTACAGCGCACTAGTAAGGTGATGAGTGAAACAGAAACAGAGCACGAATAAGCGCCATTTGCCACCACATGTGCAAGAGAGACAAACGCTATGATGTCACTTCTTATTTTGCTTTATCGTAAGTACAGCTGCACTTTGGTAATGTTAATGACGGACGAACTTACTTGCACAAAGTCGCACAGTATTTTTAACACTCTGATCTATACCTATTGCGTTTAATTTATTATCTTTTTATTATTCTTAATCTTAAAAGACTCACGTAATACCTAGCTTTTGGGCTTCTATGGAATACACGCAACTGATATAAAGTGTATATTATGTACTCATACATGGATACACAAGACTTAGTCAATATTGAATGTCAACTCATTGATAAAATAATAATCTCCATATAAATACAAGTACACTAGAGTTCCTTTCCTCTGATTTCTTTATTTTTATCATTTTTCTATTTTCATACTTTAAGTTTCACATTTTGAATAGTTGGAATTCATTCATACCATCACGGCATCTCTCACAAGTGAACCAACTGCATGTAATAAACATGAATATTGTCCTCTTCGTGGCAATAAAAAAATAAGTCATTGAGGATGAGCTGCTAGCCTTAGCGCTGAAGTTTATTTTTAAAATTAATTTCGAAGGATTCCAGTGTTTAGGAAAATGAAATTTTATTGAATATTTCTACAAACTTAGTTTGAAAATTTCCATGTTTGGATTCGTCCACTTTCGACCCCAACCCTCGCAATTGTAAATATGTATTTGCGTATCTACTAATGTATATTTGTAGAGTGTTCACACCACTAAGCACAAGTTATATAATTAGTGAAACAATGAAATAAAGTGTAAGGAATTAAGGCAGATAATGATGATTATGATGACAGAGATGACTTTAACATGACGCCGTTTCACTGTCGTCATTTAACTGTCTCAAGGGCAAGGATGAGTATTTAATAAATGAGCAGATTGTTCATGAGAAAATATTTTTATTTATTCACTTATTCGTTATTATAATATATAGAGCAGTGGTTCCCAAAGTTGACTGGGCTCCGAAAACAAAAAATTCCAACCTTAGGACCCACCCTTTAGCTGTATTAGAGAAAAGAGGTCATAAATATTGGTAATGCTCAGATTCTCTAGTAGCGAGTCATGGAACTACTTAACGCTCAGGGGCCATCCAATATTCGCTCGCGACCCATAGTTTGGGAACCACTGATATAGGGTAATATTATCGTTTTACAGAAAGCGAATTTATCGCAAATGTGCTGTTTCTTCCAACTAACCCAATATGTGAAAAAAAGATTAAATGAAATAATATAAAGTTCCCGGAATATGTCCAACAGTTTTATCTATCACTTTTTGTCAAGAAGAAATCGAGAGTTCTTTATCTCACTAGGTATTTGTGGCACAAAGTGTGTTTTGGCAGTGAGTTTTTTGACTACTTTTTCGACCTGGAAGAAATTTTTTTAATTTTATTTATTTTAATTTTCAAAAAACGATAATTATGCCCCAATTACTCGTTTACGAATGTATAGTCTTTGAAAATATAAAAAAAATAGAAACATGGACAAACTTGAATCTACCTCCTCAGCTTTCAGTATATAATTTTTGAGCGTTTAAATCTAATTCCTACCAATTCCACATATCCTAGGATCAGAAAAGTAAAGAGGTTGTAATTTGTTTGTCTGCTGGCTACCCCACTTGTAAAGGATAATAAAGATAGATCACTAGATTTTGCAATAAAAATAAAATAAAAAGATGCGAGATGAAACAGATATTAAATGTTAATAAAAACATTTATTACTATACTTTACCAGCCGTGAGCCTAATCGTAAGATTAAGAGCTCTATTTCTCTGGCTTTTGCATGATTTTCACAGTATTACAGCGTTGTTCAAATATTGGCACATAATCGACTTTACTCAATAATAATATTAAAGATATTTATTTAACCCGAGACATTAAGAACTTATGATCGCTAGATGATTGCTGATAATCATCCCCCTACCGACAAATTTAATAATTAATCAAATTATCAAGATATTTGGGAAGATTAAAATTATTATTATATAACTCAGTAATATCATCTTCAAGAGATATTGAAAATTATTATACAATTTCGTATCTTACTTAAATTTATACCCAGCGTTTGCGGTTCAAAACATTAAAGATGTTTTTTTGTTGTTGTTGTTGTTGTTAAATAACAGAAACTTTTAAACGTTAGTGTGAATAAGAAAATCATCGATGAAGAATAGGTTTTTCACTTTATCTGTAAGTTTTTCAATGTCATGTTAAAGCAGGTGTATGTTAAACCTCACTTAAAAGACAATTATTAACATCTACAGTTCAGGGTTGAGGCATGTTATATCCTGTATCTAAACCAGATAAATCCATTTACACTAAAAAGTAAGTAGGACCTGAAAACTTATTAGATTTTGACTGACTATTTACTAAGAAATTTCATAAAATTTTACTCTTTTGGAGAAAAAAAGTTTTATGGAACTCACTGAAAATATTTCTACATACTTAGCTTTAATAAATGTCATTCTTGAACTTATTCACTTTCTTTCCCAAACCACTCAAATTTCGACTAAATAATTTTCTTCAAGTCCCTCCACTACCTATCTACATATCATTGTGATGTACCATCATACTTCGTTTGCGGTCGAGCCTCCCATTACCAAGTTAATGAGCCATACCACATTTAATGGGGATAGGCAGAGAGAGGATGGGTTAAGGAAAGTGACTTACTTAATGTAAGCAATGGACATGGTTCCAACGTACTATTATAGTAGATGTATATCAAAATCGCAAAGGCTCTATACACCGACTTTTTATTATTTTTCTTTACAATCACGGCATTTAACGATAAAGCATGTCACTCATTCTAAATGTTTTATTATTTCGTTGACACGGAGAGGTCAACTTGAATTATTTTTGTATGCGGTTCATTGACAGGCTAACCTCCACGTGGAAAATTCTGAGATGGTATGAATCACCTTTTTATTCTATTTTTATCAATTTTCGATTGTCCTGTGAATATGTTTGACATCTTAAAATCAGATTACCACCTATTTTGAACATTCATAATACACATAGCAAAACCTGCAGGGTTACTCTTGACAAAACTAAACACGATCTTAATCTAGTCTTGATCTTAATCATACGACGCACGAAGGGACTATGGTCAAAAACACCGCGTTACCGCTAACGCGCGATCTGTTTGCGTGTATTTTTGGCCAATAGTCACTTCGTGCGTCGTATGATCAAGATCAAGACTAGATTAAGATCGTGTTTAGTTTTGTCAAGAGTAGCCCTGCTGTGTGTTCATTAAAGTTAATCCAATAGCTAAACCAGTTGTAGAAATGTCATAATGGTGTACATAGTACTAGATTATTTCTATAATTAGCGACATTGCATCGTTGTGATGTTTGATGACGAATTTTTTTATTATTTTAATGCATCTGGGTTTTCGTTATAAGCCCAGACACCTTTCACAGTAAGCTAAAAGCTTGTATCGTTAAAGGGGAGTTTACCAGCACCTGAGATTGAACCGCACACCTCTTGTGCATGAGGCCGAGACTCTACCTCCAGGCTACTGACGAACTAGGACGACGAAGACAATTATTTAATAAGTAGATAAATTTGGTAATTCAAAGCATCGATCATCTATTCTGACGACACAATTATGTATAATTTTTGTAGAAATTCACACAAGTACAGTATAACTAATCGTCACGAAAACCCTTTTTTGTTTAGTTTATAATGTAAAACCTTAATACAGGTAGATATTTTTTTTATATAGTAGAAAGAAACACTTGTTTCAAATTATATAATAGATAATTTTTGTTATTTTAAATATCGGTCATCTATTCTGACTACATAATGATGTATAATTTTTGCATGTAAATTTTTACACAACTACAATATTATTAATCGTCCCGAAAACCATTTTATGTTTAGTTTATATTGCAAAACCTTAATACAGATCGTATCGCCATACTAAATAATAATATAATATAGTTGTTCATAATATAGTTAAGATAGATACTTATAAACATAATATCTGTCCCTAATTGGGTATTGATAGAGGCCTATCAATAACAATTACTCCATTCCTTATCATCAAAGCCACCGCACATCACTGGGCGATTTTGATAACGTAATTAAATTATTATGAACTTACTATATTATTATTATATTGTGGTTTTGTGAAATTTGATTTACATTTTCAATCAAGATTTAAATAGAACAGCAGTTACTAATTTGAATTTGATTTTATTTTATCAGACTGTATAATGTGATGTGATCACAAAACAAGATTTTGGGAGTGAGACTTCCTCGTAAAAAGGATTTTTTTTTATTTTATTTATTTATTTAATCAAGTTATAAATATAGCATTTAATTTTATAACTTATAATAACCTTATGATTAACTACCATTATTATACTTATTTTCTATTTCAATTATCTTAATTCATTAATTATCAATATATTTAACTGCATTTTAATAAGACTATTAACACATTCCATTAAGACGATAAATACACTCTAGTAAGAAAGACAAATATTAGTCTGATATTTTAAATCACAGGAAAAAAAACAATCTTAATCACTCTACAATAATAAGAATACAAATACTTAATCACTCTACAATGGATAGCGAACTTTTATTTGAACTTTTAATATGTACAAGACGTGGATACATATTGTATCCAAAATATTCAACGTAATATAACTATGTAATTTTTGACGTGGAAACTTTTATGTATGCGAGGTTCTCATTTAATCTATATTTTTTATCTATATTTATAATAGCCCCTTGCAATCAGGTTTCCGTGTACGTCACAGCACCACATCAGCCCTTACTCACATATCAGATGACATTAGACTAGAGATGGATAAAGGAAATCTTACCCTCCTAGTATTGTTGGACTTCAGTAATGCGTTCAACTCAGTAGATCATGATGTCCTGATAGGTTACTTAAAAAGACTTAAGTTCGGAGACCCTTGTATCTCCTGGCTTGAATCGTATCTCACTGATCGACGACAACGTGTTAAACAATTAGATGAAGTATCCGATTGGGCTAACATTCATACGGGTGTCCCCCAAGGCGGAGTCTTATCACCCCTACTCTTTTCGTTGTTTATTGATACAATTTCCACCAACATTACCTGTAAATATCATATGTATGCTGATGATCTACAAATTTATGCACACTTCCCCGCGAACAACTGTGCCTCAGGGATCAACCAACTGAATAATGACTTAACATCTATTTTCAATTGGTCCACTGCTAATGGTCTACTCCTCAATCCCTCTAAAACTCAGGCTATCATTATAGGTAGTAAGCGCAAAATAGATAAACTTTCACATGATGATGTGCCTCCCCTTTCTCTTGGCAATTCAGTTGTGCCGCTAACTAAAACCGTAAAGAATCTCGGAGTCACATTTGATCAACATCTTTATTGGTTACCCCACGTGAAAAACGTGAGCAGTAAAATTTTCGCGAGACTGCACTCATTTAAAAGACTCCAATCATTTCTTCCTCAAAATACAAAACGCATGATAGCTCAAACATTTCTCCTTCCAATCCTATACTACGCAGACTGTACCCTTCCCGATACCTCTGAGGAACTCAATGGTAAATTGGATAGGTTGCAGAATGCATGTATACGATTTGTGTATGGTTTAAAAAAATATGACCATATTTCCAAATTTCGAGCAGAACTTAAATGGCCAACATACAAACAATCCCGCGATCTACATATACTCTACTTTCTGTACAACATCCTAAAGCACAATTCCCCTCAATACCTTTTTAAGCGTTTTGAATACCTGTCTTCACATGGACGTCCTCTGAGATCTCAGAATAACCAGTTACTTGCCGTCCCTGCCCACACCACAACCTTCTTCAGTTCATCATTTACGACCCATGCAATTAGAATGTGGAATAATCTACCTTGCAATATTAGAAATTCCTCTACGCTACACGTTTTTAAGAATAACCTAAAATCCATAGACTTATCCTAAAAAGTTCCTCCCCGTGCCTTTATCCTTCATTTTATAGTACTTATTAGAGGAAACATGACATATATACCTAATGTTCTACTTAGGACTAAGAATGTAATTAGTTATAATTAAATTAAGTATTAACTGTTCACATTTAGTATTAATTACACATTGTCAACATAGTATCACACATTATTTTGGTTAGCTGGAAGATATTGCCTCCAGGCAATAAGCTCGCCAATTGCTCATGATTTTTTTTTCTGATCAATAAAGTGTTCTTATTATTATTATTAATATGACGTGGATGTATTGTCCTAGAATTGATGAATTGAGGTGCTTTGGCACGTAAACGACACTTTAATGTTGTCCACTAATAATAATTCCAAATATGCCATATATCATACAGTGATCCATACATCACAAAAAAGACACTAATTAAGAAGAAAATAAACTTAAATTAGAATCGAAAGAAAGCGAATAATACGAAAGCCATAGGTATGATGCAAAATTACTTTTATCCCAACTTTCTCTCGGACTTTATACATCATTAATCTGTATGGGGATAAGTTGGAGGGAGAATAAGGTTTCAAAATGTTCAAGTGAATTTGAAAAAAGAAACCGTGAAATCTACCACCACCCTTCTGAACATCTTAATTTACCCTCAATTTAGCCGCAGCGGTTCTGCCGCAACATCATCCCCAAGGACACAAAGCTCACGTAAAAACAATTGTATCAAAACTTTTTCATGAAAAAAAACAATTCTAGGGATATAGAATTACCTTCACGTCATATCAAGGAATTTGTGAATGATTTATCACGTTAATTTCATTTCGCACTAACTTAGCTTTTATTCGTACTTGTGTAGCTTTATCATGAAATATTTCATGAACGCTTTAGTAATATTGTATTTAACTGTTAATGTATATATGTATTTATTTCTATATTTGTTCATCCCCAAAATATAATATATCCCATACTTTTGATATTATTCTTGTATACCGACTGTAAAAGGTTCATAAAAATCTTCACAATTGTTTGTTTCCGAAAGATAAAAAATTCTCATACTTTTTTGATATTATTTCTGTATCCATTAAAAGGCATAAACCATTCATAAAATATATCATAAAAGACGTTAAACTTCTTTGATGCAGTGATGCATTTGAATTATTGTAACCAGTGAAGGTACAGTGAAGAATAAAATTAAAAAAAAATGACATGCCTTCGAATGTATGGGATGTGCAAGATGCCTTTCAGAGTGGTAGAGGGTGTGTGGATCAGATCTTCTCCCTGCGAATGGTGACAGAGAAGCTCCTGGAGAAACACCAGAAGCTTTTCTGCGCGTTTGTTGATCTAGAAAAGGCTTATGATAGAGTAGATCGTGAGAAAATGTGGCAAGTACTATCAATGTGTGGGGTGGGTAGTCAGCTAATTCGCGCCATTGCGTCCCTATATACAGGAAGTTCTGCGTGTGTTAGAGTGAACAATAACCTGTCGGAATGGTTCACACTGACCAAAGGAGTAAAACAAGGGTGCGTTATGTCGCCATGGCTTTTTAACCTATACATTGATCATTGTATTCGTCCGTTGAAAGAAATGAATGTAGGTGTTGATATGAATGGGATGAATGTAAGAGCGTTAATGTTTGCCGATGATTTGGTATAGATGGCTGAAAGTGAAAGTGATCTACAGCGAATGATGACGTGTGTGTATGAAAATTGTGCGATTAATGGATTGAGAATGAATGCAAAAAAGACAAAAATCATGGTGTTTGAAAGAGGAAGTGAGAGAACAGTATGCCAGGTAATGATTGACAACGAAGTGTTAGAGCAAGTTGACGAATGTGTGTACTAAGGTAGTTTGTACACGAGAGATGGGAAGTGTGAAAGCGATATTGAAAGGAGAAAAGTTGCTGGCAATAAGGTAAATGGTGCAATCCGACCAGTAATTGCAAATAGAAACATATCTACCACAGCTAAAAGGTTGGTGCACTCTGCTATCTTAGTGACAACACTTATGTATGCAAGTGAGACGTGGACATGGTTAAAGAAGGATGAAAGTGGCATTAATGCAGTAGAAATGAGATCGTTGAGAAGGATGTGTGGTAAAAGTCTGAGAGATCGTGTGCGTAACAGTGATATACGAAAAGAATGTGGAATGAAAGTGGGTGTAATAACAAGGATGAATGTAAATAAGTTAAGATGGTTTGGTCACGTGGAAAGAATGAATGAGGGCAGAATGACTAAGAAGATATATTTGGCTGAGAGGAATGGTGCTCGGAGACGTGGACGTCCTAGGATTAAATGGCAAGATCATTTAAATCAAATCCTACAGGACGGTCACGTGTTGAGCACATTGAACAGGAGAGCATGCATGAGGAATTGTATAACAGTGACGGAAGCGAAAGATGTATGCAAGGATAGAAGGAAGTGGCGCTCGATCCTTTCTGCCTACCCCGCGAGGGAAGCGGCGTGATGGTATGTATATGTATATATGTATGAATATATTCCGAAAAACTTATTTTTTGTTGCACGCAGGTGACTCCCGGTAGGTATGTGTCGATAAAAAAAAGATATTTGATAAAAAAAAAAATTTACACAAGTAGGTAATTTATCACTTGAAATATTAAATTTCAATTAAAAAAATGTACTTTTTTTAATAGAACTGTATCTTAAAATAACTAGTAAAATATAAAACGTTATTTTATTTTGTCACAATATGCAAATGCTGTATTTGTCATCTCAACATGCTACAAGAATTTATTGGTTTAATATCCACGCAAGCGGTCGATGCATTCATTGAATGTTAAATTAAAATATTATAGTTATGAGTGTGATACAGAATTTAATAATATGCAAAGTTCGTGTATCATTATATAAAATAATTTGAAAAAAAAAATATGAATATATGTTTGTGAATATAACGGATGGATATAATATGTTTGATATACAGTACGCGTGAAATAACCACTGAAAAAGAAACACTTTTCACTTGTCCGTATTTGAACCTAAAACGTTCAAAAGAAACATTTCTGACTGGTAGAGCTTTCAACTGGATGACAACTCTATATCTCGAATCAGACTGCCAATAAGCCACGAATAACGTTTTTATTTTCTTTTTATAAACTGCAGTAGAATCCTCTCGCATAGTAAGCCAACTAAATTACGTTTATTTCAAACAAACCTAAATCCTCTACCTTTATCCTTTCGGCATTTTTCACACGTTAGATCGCCCGCCATTGGAAAAACACATTCATCTTCCCATGCTTAAAACATATTAAATATGGGAGACATGACCTCATCAATGTATCTAAATAGCAACCTTCCTATATCTAAGCTTTTAAAACTAATATATCATAGGTGCCTAAAATTTGTCACAATTCAGGCTTTTATCCGATTTATTCTAAAACTGTTTCATTCGTATCGAAAATGTAGATTTTTAAAATAAAAACATTCAACTGTATTCTACGTTTCAAAATCAAATAGAAAATCGAACAAAACTAACCTATGTATGAGCTCTTAGGTTTTTCATAAATTAAAGTTAATATTCATGTTAATAATCTAAATCGGGAAACGATTTATTTTTGGGTCTGTTTATATTCCACCTTCATCAACTGTCAGTACATATAACCATCACTGTGAAGTGATGGAACACCTAAGAACTCTGTACCCGGAGGTACCATTGCTCATTACTGGAGATTATAATCTACCTAACCTCATTTGGTGCCAAGAGGATTCAGAGGACGTGGTCAGTCCTGCAGGTACATTCTCTGAGGTAGAGAGTTCACTATTGGAGGGAATCAACTTTTTGAACATGTCCCAGAAAAACTTCGTGAAGAATAATAATGATAGAATACTTGATCTTGTGTTGGCTGCTGACTTGAGTGTAAAAGTGGGTGAATCTTGTGAGCCGGTTGTCTCTGTTGATACTCATCATCCACCATTAAGTATTGTCATTGAGAATCTGCACGTGCCTGTTGTGAAGCAATGTCGAAAATATCTTTGTTATGACAAGGCTGACTTCAGGGAGATTAATCGGTTAATTTATAATATTGATTGGTCGTTTTTGGAGGAATCGTCACTTAATGAAAATGTTGATTTGTTTTATGGCAAAATTAATGAAATTATTTCTGAACACATTCCATTTAAAGTTTGCTATCAGTCGAACTATCCTGTGTGGTTTAGTAGTGATCTAAAGAAAAAAATCTCAGAGAAGAAAACTATTCATAAGCTTTATAAAATGTCAGGAAATCAAGGCGATTATGAGTCCTTTCGGACGTTGCGCAGAGAGTGTAAAAATCTTACAGCACTTTGTTACAGAAAATTCATTTGTGAGGTTGAGAATACAGTTCGTACTAATACTAAGCATATTTTTAAGTTCACAAACTCTCTGAAGTCTGATGACAGTGGAATGCCTAGTTGTGTGCAGTTCAATGACAAGTCTGCTGACGCACCTATTGATATGGCTAATCTCTTTGCGGATTTCTTTGGGACTGTGTATGATCGACCTTCTTCATCGTTGGGTGATACTGATTTCGTATCTCCGATCAACCTGCAACTGTTTTCTGTAAGTATTGAGATTAGGGATATTGTTGATTGTATAAGGAACTTAAAGTATAAGTCTAGTGGTGGGCCTGATGGCATCTCCCCGGTATTCCTGAAAAAATGTTTACATAGTTTGTCATATCCGTTGTATGTAATTTTTAACAGGTCTTTGGCAACTGGTTTGTATCCGGACTGTTGGAAAGATAGTTATTTAATACCCGTTTATAAGTCTGGGTGTAGGCAAGATGTAACTAATTACAGACCAATTTGCATACAGTCAGCTGTTCCTAAGATTTTTGAGAAAATAATACTCTCAAAGTTGTCGCCGACATTAAATAGTGTTATTAGTGACTCTCAGCATGGATTCATGCCATCGAGATCGACCTTGTCAAACCTTATGGTTTACGAAAATTTTATTCTTAACACGATGACAAACAAGGCACAGGTTGACTCAATTTATACTGACTTTAGTAAGGCTTTTGACAGGGTTGATCATGGTATCCTGTTGGATAAATTACGTGGCATAGGGGTTGCTGGGTCGCTGTTAACTTGGTTTATCAATTATTTGACTAATCGAAGACTGGCTGTTAGAATTGGGGATTCTGTATCATACTCCTTCGAAGCTCTTAGCGGAGTTCCCCAAGGATCGCACCTGGGACCTACCTTATTCATTCTCTTTATAAATGATGTTGTGGATGTGTTCACTGATGTGGAAATTCTCATATATGCTGATGATATTAAGATTTACAAAGCAGTGAGTACTATTGATGATTGTCATGTTTTACAAGATAATCTCAATAGGTTAAGTGAGTGGTGCACAGTCAATAAATTAGTCCTGAACTCTAAAAAATGTCAGGTAATGCATTTTTACCGCATAAAGCATCCTATTGAATTTGAATATTCAATAGATGATTTAAAGTTGCAGAGGGTTGATGAGATTAGAGACCTGGGTGTTATACTGGACTGTAGACTGAGTTTTGTTAATCACATTAATTCCATATGTGGTAGAGCCATGAGGATGTTGGGATTTGTTATCCGAACTTGTAGACCATTCTCTGACATATTTACTCTAAAAATTCTCTATATATCTCTCATACGCAGTATTTTGGAATACAACTCATCTGTTTGGAGTCCTTGTTTTGAGATTCATAAAACTAATTTGAGCAGGGTGGAGCATAGATATCTTAGACATATAAATTATAGATTGGGTATCCCTATGGAGGAAATGTGTTACAGTTCAATATTGAACCATTTGAGTCTGTTGGGGCTGACTGAGAGAAGAGTACTTTGTGATTTGATTTTGTTACACAAAATAATTCACGGGAATCTTAATTGTCCAGATATATTGTTGAAGCTAAATTTTCATGTTCCCATAAGGGCTACTCGACAGGCTTTACCTTTTTATTGTAATAGTTCCAACACTTCTTATGATTATAACTCGTCTGTCAACAGATTGCAGCGTCTTGGAAACAAAAATGCGAATGTTGTAGACGTATTTGGCACATCTCTGTTAGTATATAAGTTTAAGTTAATCGAATCACTTCTTTCAGACCAGACCTAGTAGATTTTCCCATGTATTTTTGTGCAGTTTTAGAATTATTTTAAAATTATTATCATTATTTTTTGTTTTTATCATGACTAGTGACTGGAATTTGTCTTTTAATGAATTTATTGTGTTTTGTATTTAAATTTTAATTTTTACTTTTTGACTTTAACTGGAGAATGTTTTGTCTGTTTTTTTTATGTTTTTATACTGTTTTTGTATTTTTGTATTGTTTTTATATTTTTATGGATTGGAAAGTTTATCTGTATACTTGTAAAGGCAATTGCCGTATATTGTATTAAATAAATAATAAATAAATAAATAAATAAATAAATAAATAAATAAACAACTCCAGGTTTTTAATATACAAAATCTATATAATAAAAAAACTTGTAAAAATCGTTAGCATTGCATATTTATAAAGTGAAAATTTTCCATATAACATTTTAATGAATTTATTACCATAATATGTAAATTGCTCGATTAAAAAATTGGAAAAGTACAACGGTGATATCAATTATGCATTTTTAATCAGTTTTGCAATTTTTCTGCTTGTGAAATAATATAATATAGAAATATCATATATTCTGAGCAAGTTTAAATTCCCGTATAGATTTTTTTTCGTAAATAACACTATTGAAATAACTTCAAAAACACAAAAGCAACCAGGCCAGCCTGGAGAGACTAACCGCGTCTAAAAGAAAAAAAAAGGGTTGATGCAGTTGTTTTTTATGATTTTAAAACTTGAATCTAAAGTCTGTTTGCTATAAAGTATGCCAAATGGAAGAAGTTGGTTTCTTCTTTTAATTTTATAAAGCAATATTTGAGGTCAATAAATGATAAATCAGATAAAAGAAATATAACCTGACAAATTGTAGCTTCAAATACATCAAACAAATAATATCTAAACGTGATAAAAATTCAAAATGTTACAAAAAAAACACGGCAAAATCAAAAGCGATATTTCTCCATTAAAGCAGGCGTCTCCGCTGAACAATTGCACTTGAGATTAAACGAGTGGCCACTTAAACTTTCAGTCAGATCTGCCACTTAGCTTCTGACACTAATACAGGGCTAAGCAATACTTAACACTATGTTGAGTGCAGTTTTTCCTCTGCTTATTGAACACGACAAAGTAGACTTATTCAGTGCTATTGAAATTGCATAACATCAGGCGCATTTGGCATTAATTTGCTGTTTTCTTTTATGTCTTTAATTATAATACTTCAAATTCGCTCCAAATTAAAGCCATTGAGTTATTTTAGAAATTGTGGATGGCCTTAATGCTCAACGTTGCTCAACCTCGTGAATCAAATTTACAAGGACGACCGCGTGTTGAGTTAAGGTAATCGACGTGTATGTATGAAGAACTGCGTGAATATGGAAGAAGCGAATGTGAAGCGAAAATAATCTCTATCTACCTACCCTACAAGGAATGTAGTTTGAAAAGATATAAATATGGAAATTAATTGTTGAATGGTGTTTGTGTTCACACTGTGAAAATTTATATTCAATAATTTATAAACAAATATAGTGAAAATATGACAGTGTTTTAATTATTTATAAATTATTAAATATGGAAATGTGCTCTTATAGTAATTTCCTACAAAACGGAACATTTAAAAATTAATTCTACAGTTTATTGATACTGTTTTATTCGGGAAACGGGATACGGATGAGAAGATTTTTAACTTTCTATTAAATGTGTATATTATAGAGATTCTCTTTTGGCTAACTCTATAACTAGTTATAAATTTTAACATTGTCAGTAGATGATCATCCGTTGATGGTGGACGTTCGAGTGAAACCGTGGTAGCGAAAAGCTCATAAAATATAATAATTGATAATAATAATATAATATTAATAGTTAATCTAAAATAATATCAATATGTCTAGAAATTATTACATTGTTTATGCCAAAAATATAAACAAAGTTGTAAATCTATTATTAATATAATTTATATCCAAATATATAAAAAAATTACTAGCAAAAATTAGAAAAGAGATAGGTAATATATGAATAGTAATATACTTTATACACAGAATGATACAAAATAAAGACTTTTCTAATCGCTTACATAAATATTCACTAAAAATCGAATGAGAGGAATAACAAAAAAGAAAGAGAAAAAATTAACACTAAATAAACACAATGTGCCCATAGAAAGTAAATACTTATAATACGAACAGACAGGTGGCACTTGGTAGGTATTGTTTGTCTTAATTTACTATTGGATTTTTGTGTTTCTGTTCACCAAACCTTGAGACGTGACAAGAGTCTTAAATAAATTGTGTTTTACTATAGAACCCACAAAAATGGTATGTTTATGTAACCTCTGAATAGTTAGGCGTTAAGGGCTTAATTTCTAAACTTTGTTTTTATTTTTTTAAATATTTTTGTTTTTGTTTTTATTTTGTTACACGAACTTAAAGGTATTAAGCAGAAAATGTGATACTAATTTTGAAATTTCAAACATTTCATAAAAGTTTGACATACTAGATTTCCAGGTAGGTATACCAAAAGCTCCATCATGAAAATTTGAGAAATTGTTCTCATTGACCATTCTATAAAATCTATGCACCAAGGTACCTACTACTAAATTAATACATACATACATACATCTTCTTCCCCTTGTTTTAGTTGGGTCGGGGGCCCATTGCGCCTAGGTACTTCCTCCAGAGATCTCCTGACCACTCCAAACCAAGTCTTTCAACACACAAGTTCGACACCTGCCCTTGCCAGCTTCTTCTAGGGCGGCCCCCTAGTCTTCTGCCCTCTCCCACAGCCTCCAAAGATCTAAATGTTAATCTATCTTTTGGCATGCGGAGCACGTTAATTAATTTTTTTAATTTTCAAAAGCTTTCGTCCATATAGTATTATACCAAAAAAGTGATCCTTATTATATTGCTCTGTAATATTGCGAGTATAAATTACAATGGAATGACCTTTTTACTAATATTGAAGAGGAATCGTTGTTTCCCTTAAATGTTTGCTAACATATTCCAATGGAATGACCTTTTTGCTAATATATTTTTACTAATGGAATGACCTTTTTACTAATATATCCAATGGAATGACCTTTTTACTAATATATTTTTACTAATGGAATGACCTTTTTACTAATATATTTTTACTAATGGAATGACCTTTTTACTAATACTTTTTACTAATATATTACAATGGAATGACCTTTTTACTAATATTGAAGAGGAATCGTTGTAACCCTTAAATGTTTGTTAACATATTCCAAACTCGCAGGTTTCATTATATTGTTCCGTTTGATGTAAGGCTCAACCCTCCCTATGCAAATACATGTGAATTGAAAGGTACTGCGAAAAACTTCTGTTGTTACTGCTTTAAAAAAAAATTGTTTTATTTAGGTACCTAATTCTATAGACCTGAAATTATGTAATA
Source organism: Athripsodes cinereus (assembly GCA_947579605.1). Taxonomy (NCBI): domain Eukaryota; kingdom Metazoa; phylum Arthropoda; class Insecta; order Trichoptera; family Leptoceridae; genus Athripsodes; species Athripsodes cinereus. The sequence continues at coordinate 20,517,793 of OX388318.1, read as the reverse complement.
AAGGTCAGAATATCTATTGCAAAATGATAAATAAAGTCTATCTATCTATATCCTCACGCCGTAGGTATCTCAAGTGATGTAGGCAGATTGAACAGATCTATCCTTACATCCTACTTTCGCTTCTTGAACATTCATACAATTTCTCATACACACGCACCTCGATTTCTCTGACTTATAAAGAACCGTGTTTACAATAGACAATAATTAATGGTTTTAGTATTTAAAGTTCAAATAGCGTTAATATGGAGGAAAATATTTTTATCAATTATACAATGTTGGGTGAGTTTATTTATTTATTTATTTCCATTATGTATAAAACTTCTTATCAATACTTTACACAATCATTTTTATGTCCAATTGGACACCTGTGTCTATACGCTTGAAGTTTTGGTCCGGCACTACCAAATTAATGTAGTCAAAAACGTAGTGTAATATCTGTATGTCTGGTCGAAACTTCACTATATCATAAGACGTAATTTTTAAGTATGAACTTTCAAAGTTCTTCCGTGAAGTCTACGATAAAGAAAAGGTCTTCTAATGTTTTTGTGAGTTTTTGAGTGTCGTCTAAAAGGCAAGTATTCATGAAACATTACGTGAAAGAAATTTACCAACAAAATTCAGATAATTTATGCCATATATCCGGAACATAATCTTAATTCATTTATCGACACAGAGAAGTACACTTGCATGTTAAACTTATGAGAGAAGCCGTGATGGTATAATTAGGGGATTCAATCCCGGGATCCCGAATCCCGGGATTTAATTTAAGAAATCCCGGGATTTTCGGGATTAATACAATTATACAATTAGTCTAGAATTTGGGACTCATTCGCATTAATGAATCACTGACAGCCGAAGCTTGTCTTAGTATCTTAAAAGAGCGCTATTCTGAGTTCGATATCTCACTAGATACGATATTGTGGCAATAGTTACTGATGGTCCAAATTACAGTTGGAAAACTTGTTAATGCAAAGCACCTTGTTTGTTTTGCACACGGTATTCACTTAGCCGTTTGTGATTTATTGTATAGAAAAATACCTGCAAATGAACCTATCAGTGATGATATTTTATTTATTTAATACATAAACAGCTTTCGCCTTTTATTGATGATTTGGATGATGATAATGAAGAACTGGACTCAGGATCAATCTATAAAACCGGTAATGGTGAGTTTGACCAATGACTGGAATATTAATGAAGTCGTAAAGAAACTTCGTAGTAGTTCTTATTTTCAAAAGAGCTTCTTTGAAGAATGATACTATGCTTCAAAACTATATTAAAAAGGAACATGGAAGAGAGCTTAATTTATTGTTCAACTGCAAATCGTGTTGGAATAGTCTCTTAACAATGCTTGAGCGATTTGATATTTTAAAAATAGCATCAAAAAATCACTCACCGACCTAATTCAAATAAATAATTCATAAAGTCTCTTGTCAATTCAATTTAAGAATACGAGTTTAAACATTAATCCCTGTTTTATGTATTTTTTTGTTATGGGTTAAGCTAAATAAGTCTAAGTTGATTTAAAAAAAAAATCCAAAATAGTACATACAAACAAACATAAATAACAACATTATAATTATGTAGAATAATATTGCCCCATAAAACTAAAACTGTTCTGGGTTAAAACTATGAAATAAATACAAATACAAGAATACATTTTAAAAATAAAAAAATATTAAATTGTTAGTTTTCTAAATCATAAGTGCTTTGTTTGTTTATTTTAGAAGAAGTTTAAAGTATAATTTTGTTTAACCGACTTTTTGCAGATTCAAAACTTAAATTCATTGGCAGATAAATAAAAAAAAACTGATTTTGACATGGTTAACTGACTTTTTGTTACCACTTTACATTACCAATTCAATCCCGGGACTAGTCCCGGGATCCCGGGATCAACTGTAGATAATCCCGAAATCCCGGGATTAGAAAAATGGGCCGGGATCGAATCCCCTAGGTATTATAGATAGATAGGGGAGAATTTTCAAAAAAAAACACAATAAAATAAATCTACTGTAGAAAATTGCTTTAAAAAATTATCACTTTAGAAGCAATAAGACATGCTTTGGCTCTCATTTCTTTTAAACCAAGTTAAAATGAGACGTTTTGGTTTACCAACAAATTCACATTTTTTCCTCACATAATTGATGTCATTAAATAAAACGCGTTTTCAACACAGGTGAATATTTCATCATAAATAGCTTATAGAGAAAGATTATATCACTGTGTCATGATCTGTCCTCCCAACGTCACTTATCACCTGTTTGTTGGTGTTCTGGACAGAAGACTGACAATATGGCACCCTTGAGATCATGTCTTGTATATACAGTACTTTACAAATTGACCACGTGTAAATTATCATTCTAGCGTACGCCTCCCTATTATGTGCTAACTGAAATAGGTCTTCCGTATGTATGTATGTATGTAAGTTGGATGATTTACTCAGGGCCGTTTGATGGAGCATCCATCTCAAGGGAGCGGGAAACTATGTTGGAAGAGCGATGTCTTCAACTTGCTCTTGAACGTTGTCACCGGTTGGTTTTTACGGAGGTACTCGGGGAGTTGGTTCCAGATGACGGGTCCTGCGACGCCAAAAGCCCTATCATAGAAACAGCAGCGCTACTCTTGACACAATCTAAATACGATCTTTATTTAGTCTTGATCTTGATCATACGACGCACGAATGGACTATGGTCAAAAACACCGCACTACCGGTACCGCGCGATCTTTTTGGCCAATAGTCACTTGGTGCGTCGTATGATTAAGATTAAGATCGTGTTTATATTTTGTCAAAAGTAACCCTGCAGGACTTGTTTGCTCTACTGTTTTCGTGAAAGCATGTTATCACTTTAGTCAAAATTCAACATAGTGTAGTTTGGCTTCAACATTCTGATATATAAATACACATGTTGGGTCGTTCATAAAAATGTACATTTTATTTGTAATGTCGGTACTTTTGTGGTAAAATAAACAGAAAATGTTAAGTACACATTCACGCAGGCAGGGTTTACCAATAATAGACATATCAAAGAATACAATACACACATAGGTTCTATTAGAAGCATTTTGTTCTCGTCTTTAATTTAATATGTTTTGTGCTCACAAAAAGTTCGGATAAAAGCTTGTAACAGTTTTTTTATTCTCCTACATAGGAATGATATCATGTATATATTCTTAATGTGTATATTTATTTCTAGGGGTGCTACAAAGCTAATGCTCTTGAAATCTCGAGTTCGACTGCCGAAAAATGTCCTGTTTTCAATTATCCTGGGCCCGGATGTTAATGTGTATGTTTAGTGCATTGTATATGTATGCATTGTACCCATAACGTCGCGTCAGTGCCCATAAAACAGGATTCTTATTTTATTGCAAAAAAAAACACAATTGATTTTCATTAACTTTTTATTTACAAATTCTTTAGTGACAAGTTTTCGATTCTTAAAGTCATTCTTAGACTAGTTTGATATACTACTATATTTAATAATATGATAAGCTATTTTCTCCTAAGTTTTTTTTTTATTTATTTGAAAAATATCACAAAAATACATATATATATTACACATTTACTAAAATACACTTAAAAATCTATTGTTTACTATCCCATTAAAAGAGTTATACTTGTGTATGGGATAGATTTACAGTATTCTTAATTTTACACATCTAAACAATAATATACTTAACCAATACTTACTCTAATAAGTTATAGACGACAAGATACGATAATTGACGGGTTGCGATTTCAAGTCTCAACCGGGGGGCTACCGAACAAGGTGACGTTGTCTTTTCTAAGCATCATAATATGGTTGTTTCATGTGTCAAATTAACATAATATATAAGCTCATACAATGGTTGATTGTCGAAATACCATCAACTAGTGTTTGCGCAAAACAAAATATCTTATTTTGACGTTTATTTGTCTTAATACATTGTAACATAACACAATCTGTCTGCAAAATTTCTGGACCATGGACCTATTGAATAGGTTTTACGTTCCGAAAACTTATTTAAAGTTACCTCAGGTAGGTCAGTAAAAACAGCTTGAGATGAAAAACTGCAGACATTTTGTTGTCATAAAATAATAATACGCATCTCAAAAAACTTTTGCAATTACTTTTTTATGATTCTAAATTTTTAACGAACTCAATTACATCCGGTACAATTTATATAACAAATTATAGTAGGATAAAGCACTCTGTAGGCGTATGACAAGTTGTCCGATGTGTAATTGGGAAGTTGAAGGTCAAAATAACAAAGAAAGCAAATAACTACATTTGACAAAATAAAAAGTAAGCACACAAATGATATTATATTTGTCAGTACTACTTAAATCAAGATATTGCCAATAGGCTAATGACCGACACATTTCAATATATTGATTATTTCTATTGTTTGAATACTGAAACCTACTTTTGTTTATTGTTCTATAAATAAGTAGGTAATTTGAAGCTTACTGTTATGAAGAATCGATATTCAAATGTTTTCCTTTTGTATGAATACTGACTTAATATCTTCACTGAATCATTGATACGGTATTTAAAGTAGATATTTAAAGTGGCTCATACGTAGAGCTGAAAAGACTGGCTGAGAATAGAGACGAATGGAGAAGAAAAACCAAACTCGTTGCAGACCAATCCAATGGATTGTAACACATTATATATAATTGAAAATTGGATATTTAAAGCTCTCAGACGTTGTGTATTTTTAAATACTGAGATAAGGCTATAAAACACCAACGTAAATTGCTGTGTTTAGTTTAATCTCCCTGTTTATATATTTTTTTATTCTTTACTGTACACTTATTACATAATGCAAATGTATCCAAAATTACATAACAATTAAATGCGCCATCATACAATCAATATTAAGATAGCGAATTTATTGTAGAATTGCGATTTGAGCCAATTAACGCAATTTCATAAAACTTTCACAAATAGTCTTAAAGGAAGGAAAAGAAGAGGTGTAAAGGAGAAGAAAAGGTAGGAAAAGGGACTATAGGAAATAGATACCAAATTTTGAGTGATAAAGTGGTCCTTCACCGCCGTGAAGAGTGGGGAGCAACCTTATTCTGGAAGGCAAACTATTCCAACAGTGAGTAGGTACCATGAACTGAAAATGAGTTCTTAAAGAAAACTCTTGTTTGATCATTTTGAATGTCCCAAAATAGCGCAATAAAAAAATCACACATGACTTATTTACATGTCAATGAAACAGCTTTGTGAGTGTAAACTTTAAAACAAATCGAATCTTTTTCAATTAAGTCATCTATTCCCATGACATTCCTAATGCAATAAAATCATTTTCATTGGAAATATTTATTCTGAAACTGGATTGTCGAAGCTATCGAAAACTCTTTGAACGGATAAAACAAAAAAAATAGACAAAAATTTGAGATACATGGTATTAATCTGCCAAAACTTTCTGAGTTTTTTAGTATAGTCTAGGTGTTTCATAGAGACTTTACAGTATACTTTTTACGACCATCGTCTCTGTCTTCCAGTCCGTGAAATGACTAACCCTGAAACGGCAACCATGAAACTAGTTACAACAAATATTGTAACGCAGTAGGTAGGTATAAACACTAAACCTTTATTTTTACAGGAACCCATAATGTTAATAAGCATTATTTAGAGTTACTGAATTTGCACATAAAGTAATAAAATGTAGGTATATGAAAAAAAATATTTAGAAAAAAAGACAAGAAACGTTATATTATGATACCGTACAAAATATTTGTATTTTTTTTTATTAATTTATTAATTTTTTTGTAGTCAACATAGAAAATTACAACAATTCATAAATAAACTGTGACCAAAACAATAGCTCAATTTTTATTCATTTTTTTTATTTATTTAATCAAATACATATATACGGCAGAGTTTTAAGTTTTTTTCATTTATTTTATTTAAAATAACAATTAATACAGATATAACAATACATCGACTATTTTAGAAAAACTTAAATCTAGACATCCTCCTTATAGAGGCAAGTCTCGTGTAAAGGAGGGTTTGCATAAACATCACATCACATGCATATATAATTCGCACAGATCGAGCTAGTCCCAAACTACGATTGAATCTTGTATTATGGGTAGGTACTTACACGACGATACACATATATACAATGCACTAAACATATATTCATGTAACACCCAGACCCAGGATAATTTGAAAAGGGTCATTCTTTATTTTGTCCTGGCCGGGAATCGAACCCGGGACCTAGTGATTCAAAGGCAAGAGCGTTACCTCTGCGCCACACCAGCCGACCGAAATATAAAAACAGACATAGAAATTACAATGACATAACAACGTGTAAAATGATTTATAGTGTCGAAGATCAAACAGTAGCCACAGAAAAATATTATAATTAGAATAACATAATTGGTAAAAATGTAATCGAATAATATTACTACATATAAAAAATCAAACATCTTACGTAAGATATAGATGAAATCAAAAATTGTTATTAAAAAAAGTTTATAAAATGTACCTACTTCAGCTTTATAAGAAGAGTTAAGAAGGAAAAATGTGCTTCAGATCAACAATTTGAAAACAGATACACTGAGAAAAATACTAACGAAATTTCACAACGAATCATTGGTACGTACTATCAGATTAGGACCAGAGATGGTACAAACGATTCATTAGTACGAATCTATAATATTAACTCTTCGCAAACACGTTGTTGGTAAATTTACCAATGATTTGTTTGCGAAGAGTTAATATTATAGATTTATACCAATGAATCGTGTACGATCTCTGGTCCTAATCTGATAGTACTGTACCAATGATTCGTTTTGAGTATTTTTCTCAGTGTACCATGGAAATGTTAGTAAGCAAAATACATGCAATAACAGAATAGTTTTTTTTTTTCAAACAAAACAAGTTTTTGTATGTTTTTTTCTTCTTTTCTTAATAGTTTTTATTTGATTATTGTATGTAACACAGTCTGTTGTGTTGAAAACTGGATTTTCACTTACTCAGAAGTGTGGATGTCAATCAAATTAAAGATGGAGGCTTCAAATATTGTGTGTTTAAACAGAACTTCGATAGAGGGACACAGTATAGGAAAACATGTTCCATGTGAAAAAATATTTGAAAAATATAGTATATATACAACTTTCAAAAAATTCTGATACATGTGACAAGCATGATATAGAGGAATTGGGAATGTTACCCGGGTGTAAAGAGTACTCTTAACCAGCCTGTGTCGATTCGTAAGCATCGAGACTCTGTATCATGCTATCCTTAAGGAAGTTCACATTGATGTATCACCACGTACACGCGGTATATATAAATATACCTAACTAGTATGTACCTAATTCATTAGGTTGGACTAGTGGTTAACACACTCGCTTGACAAGCGAGGGGTCGTGGGTTCGATCCTCAGTCTGGACAAAAATATTAATGTCCATTTTTCTGAGCATTTCAATGTGTGCGAGTTCATCTATAGTAGTTCAAAACTTAATTTGATTAGTTTTTATTTGTTCTTAGGTATAATAATGTTTCAAAATATATTTTTGTGTGTTAGCGATGGCTGCTTGTGCGATATGCTAGTGAGAACAGATGAATGAGCGGAATGTGCGATACTTAAATAATTGACTTAACTGTGGTACATGTTTGTGGATGACAGCTGAGTTATGAACGACTTATTTTTATATTTATAGTTGTTGTCTGTATTTTACTTTTTGCCAATAAATAAAATACAAAATAAAATTAAAAAAAAACATAAGATAATAAAATAATGGATAAATATTACCTAGTTATTAACATTAAGTATTGAGCGATGAGTCATACCACCCATTCTGAATGTTTTAGGTTTTTTTGTTGGTACGAAGAGGATTAATTGCATGTTTACATAAAGTTATTCCGCTAGACACCCCTCTTATGACAAGTAGGTACCGTGATGGTATAATAGCAAAAAAGTGTTATCTCACATTTTTTTGTATAACGCTGTCTCACCCTCTATTTCTCATCCCTCAAATAATATAAAATCTTAGTTCTAGCAAATAAATTTAAATTCTACAATGGATATTATTATTGAAACGTTTCCATCACACTGAATTATTTGATAACGAAATAAGTTGAACAATTTCAATTGAACCGAAAATGTTCAATGAAATATGTACTAATAGATAGTACTCACGAACATAGTTATTGAATGTAGTTCTTATATTTTCCCAGTAATAATAATAAGATTAGAAACTTATTTTGAGTGTTGGCGTGATAACCTCGAAGACGTTTTAAACATTATTGAACTGTGAGATCAAATTACTTCCAATCAATACGTACAAATATCTATCTATCTTTACCTTCAGGATATCCATGAGGCAAGACCGGAGACGCTGAACTACCGGACAGCACTAGAGTCAAAACTATAGAAAAATGGTGGCCTACCTTTTTATCGCCGCGGAGACGTCAATGTTACGTTGATTGTTCACAGTGAAAAAGTGAAAGTGAGGACCTTTTTTCCTTTTATTCTGGGTCTCAGATTCCAGAATTTGATCATTTCTTTTACACTCTAAATTTCTATCACCCTCGCTTGATATTCGAAAAGGTATGATTTTGACATATTTCTTGATCTCCTCGGTTTTTTTAAAGAACATTTTAAAACTTTCTTAATTGGGTTTTTAAAATCGAAAAGGAAGACACAAATAACAAAAAAGGACTCACCTGCAAGTTCCTTCCGCGGTCCGGTCCACATGCTTTGCGAAATGGGGGTTGGAAATACTACCATGGAGGATTAGATACAGCCCACACGGGTGTAAACATACATTTTATATACCGGGCCACACGAAAAGCAAAAAAATGAATAACACATCTGTTTTTATTCACTGTATCGGTGTTTATGTAGTAGAATCACAAAATGAATAAAAGACTGTGATTACATAATAAAAAAAAAAAAAAATTCTCACTACATTGCATTTTTTTATTCAGAGACGTCTTTCCTCTTGCAAGGATATTGTCAATAGGATTTAAAGTTACAAACATATTACATACATACATACCATCACGCCGCTTCACTCGTGGGGTAGGCAGAAAGGATCGAGCGCCACTTCCTTCTATCCTTGCATACATCTTTCGCTTCCGTCACTGTCATACAATTCCTCATGCATGCTCTCCTGTTCAATGTGCTCAACACGTGACCGTCCTGTAGGATTTGATTTAAATGATCTTGCCATTCAATCCTCAGACGTCCACGTCTCCGAGCACCATTCCTCTCAGCCAAACATAACCATGTGATTCATTCAAAATTTAAGACATTGCTCTTCCAACATAGTTTTCCGTGCACTTGAGATGGATGCCCCATTAAACTGCGCCGAACAAATTATCCAACATATATACATATACATAAAATTACAGCCATGCTCATATGAAAATGGTGTAATTTTAGAATAAATTTGGCACTGTCCTTTGAAGCACCCTCACAGTAAGCGATACGCTTCTGAAGTGAAAGTGGAGTAGGTTGGCAGTAGAAAAGCATAAGAAACAATAACGAAGGCAATACAGAAAAAAATATTTATCAATAGTATTTACTACCTACGTAAAAAGCAGATGGAATAAATAAAAACAAACGGAATAAAATTAATAAATTTATGCCGGGGTTAATATTCCCATTGTACCCTTACTAATGTTACAATCTTTACCAATCTATGGAAACATTAATCTTTGTCACAATGCCAATCAATAATTCGTGGTGACAGGAGAGGGTGCGATTGGGATTTGTATATTTGGAAAAATAAAAAGGAATAATAAAAATACTCCGTAAATGATCAAATTTTAAATAGTGATGCTTATGCTTCAATTTGTTTTTTAGTATTTCGTTCTGTAAAATAAAAAAATAAAGTTTAAGGTATTATACATCATCAATCAATTAAAAATATCATCAATCAATTCAACAGTGATTTTTTTAAATTGACACGGAAAGGATGAATTATATGTTTATTAAGTGCAGTAAGTCTACTGTCTCCTACACGAATAATCAAAAATGATGTTATAACGATGAATATATCGAGCTGCAGGGCTACTCTTGACACAATCTAAATACGATCTTAATCTAGTCTTGATCTTGATCATACGACACACGAAGTGACTATTGGCCAAAAATACACGCAAACCGATCGCGCGTTAGCGGTAGCGCGGTGTTTTTGACCATAGTCCCTTCGTGCGTCGTATGAACAAGATCAAGACTAGATAAAGATCGTGTTTAGTTTTGTCAAGAGTATCCCTGCTGGTCTAAGTTTGTAATTAAGATATGAATCTTGTATTATGGGTATTAACTCAACCATATATACTAAAAATCACTTAGCACGTACATTAACACCCATTTAACGTACATTTAACAGCAGGTACATGTAACATCCAGATCCAACGATACTTGATTTTTTTTTCGTTTTCTTGGCTGAGAAGCGAACCCGGTAGTTCGTGACTCGATACTTCCGTGCCACACAAGCCATCGACATTCTTTATAATGTTTCTTTACATTTTATTTCAGTAAATAAATTGCGATGGTTTGGTAATGTCGAACGAATGAAAGGGGAAAGAATGACAAAGAAGATATTCTGAAAGAAAGGGTGTGAGGAAACGCGGGAGTCCGAGAATTATGTACATACGTGGCTTGAGCACGTGGATCAATTTCTCAAAGACGGCCGTGTGTTGAGCTAGAGAATTCGACGTGCTTGCATGAGAATTTTTTTTTTCTTTGGCAAACATACAGTTTTAACATAATTAATAATATACAACTAAATTAATTTAAAACTTAAAAGCCAGCAAAATGTATAAGAATCGAAAGAAGATATAGGGACAAACCTATGATGATGATAATGATTTTGGACGATTTTATTTTGACGCCGTTAAACAGTCCCTAGACCGTCTCAAGAGCGCCAGTGAAGAGTTCAGTTTTTTATTTGCTTCTGAAGCTGGTGACAGTCTGACTATCTCTCAATGGCACCGGTAGGCGATTCCACATAACCGGTCCGACAACACCAAAGGCCCTCTCATAGAAGTTATACTTACCGGTTCTATATGGCGTTCCGTTCTCTCTGCCAACCTCACTTGGGATGCGGCGTGAGGGAATAGATAGATATGTAGATTTCAGTGAATATACCTATAATTATTTATAAGTACGTATGTCTGTTTCAACAATATCTTGCTCAAAAACAGAAGGTAAATGTACCGTCTTCCATTAATAGAAATATTGTGAGCAAAAAGGTAAAATAGAATAGCAAAAATAAGTAAATTGGATTATGGCGCTAAAAGACTGAATGAATGCTTTTAAATCATTTCAATTTTGTGAATTTATGTCTACGTTTCTCTTACTCTAGAACGAAAATACTTTTATAAGCAACGCAACGCAGTCTTTATGAGTATAATTCATTAAATTGGATAGACTGAAAATAAAAAGAAGAAAGAATTGGTTAGAAAAAAGTTGAATTAATGGAAAGCCAATCGGAACAAAGACCATTTATAAAAAGAAAATAGTTTTAAAAAGTAACAGCGACTTGACTATTGCTTTGATATATAGGAATATTTTTTCCACCTACTCCTTTTTATCCAAAACTATTTAATACATAAATGCGATTTGTTATATTAATTTTTAAGGATATAACTTTGTATGTAGATAAATAGGACCCAGGAGTCAAAATTCTTAGGAGGCTCCCAATATTGAATTCAACTTATGCTAGTTAAAACAAAATCTCAAATTTCACAGATTTTTTTCAATTCCAGTGATAATAATTATTATATTTAGGATTTTTTATTTGTTTTGATTCTCGATTGGTAGCCCCTTGATAGTGAGAATGGCAGAATTGGTGAACGTTGTCCATGGACACTGAAAGTCAGCATAGAGCCGATTCGTAAGCGTTGGGATGCCATTCTCACTTCTTCCGATTAGATTTTACACAATGTTACATTGTGTATATATGATTCTCTAGTCGGAATGTCTAATTGATTTTAAATACTTGTGTTAACTATAACGAATATTTTTGGACAACTTTTATCAAAGATATTACAACTACTAATTCTTCTATACCACTAAGACATATTTCTAAAACGGGGTAGCCAGAAGGCCAGCAGTATGTAATAAACAAACTTTCCTCTCCGTGCCAACACTAAAAAAATAGGACACTCAGGTTAGGTGGCAAACGTCATCGTTGAATTCAAAATGTAAAATTACTATATTTTTTCGACACCTACCTTTTACAGAACTCTCAAGAAAGGTACGGGAATTCTTTGTCGGGTGCTCTTTGGAAACAATATTATGAACTGTGACTTTCACAAAATATATCAGTGATTGTTATTTTAATACAGACCGAATAATTGGCACAATGATGGTAAAAAATAAAACCTTTCTTTTATAAAATAAAATTATAAAGAAGAATGAATTAAAAAAGGAATATTGGAAATGGAGATTTATTCTATTATATTATTATAAAAGAACAGATAATATCGGGTCGTTGATTAAATATCACTTAATAATCAATTAAATCCATTTACTTCAAATTATAGTTATAATTATATATTTTTTTTCTTTTAAAAAGATATATCTGGGTTTGATTATAAACCCAAATACAACCTTATACACCTTTTACAGTAAGCTACTAAAAGCTTGAGTCGTGAAAGGGGAGTTTGCCGGCACCTGGTATCGAACCACGGACCACTTGTTCACAAGGCCGAGACTCTACCTCCAGGCTACCGACGAACTCAATATTAATTATTATTAGATGAGTAATGAACAAAATTATCTTAAAATTATATATTTATGAAAGACTATTTTTTAATCAAAATTTAAAATGGTTGAGTTTATAAAAAAAACCTACCCCTGAAGATGGCCGCTACACTTGTGGGTGAAGCGTCGGGACGTAAATTGCCCTGGAGACCACGGCCACTCAGCCCTGAAGAAAACTTTCCTACTAGTAACGGCGGCAATGAAAGTCTAAAATTATATAATAAAAGAAGCAGTGTTACTATAAAGTAAAACTAACGCACGACCGGTTTGCGTACTCCGAGTTCGCATCATCAGGTGCTGATGTATCATCATCATCATCTCTGTCGGTCCCTCAATCCTGAGGATCGTGACCATCATGCCTCGTTCTGTAAACCATCTGTCTCCATGTTGAGCGATCCTTCGCCATGTGTAAGGCCCCGTAAAGTGAGTTCTGTATGGCCTCCTTAATTTGGTCGCTCCATCTTATTGGCACTCTGCCCCTTCCCCTCTCACTTCTGCAACCCCAGTCATAATTACTTTTTCTAGGTTGTCATGCTCTCTTCTTGCAATGTGCCAGAAATATTGCAAAACGCGCTGTCTGCAAATGTATACTGAATTAAAAAAAAAGTTTGTTAAAATTGATTTTTTCGGTTTTTTTAAGTACTTTTTTAGTACTTTGAAATTATTTATGTTAATTCTAGCTCAACATATGTTTTAATCAGTTATAGAAGAAAGAATATTGCATTTAAAACAACTGCTTTACTATGTACAATTCTCTGGTAATCTTTAACCACGATTGCTAGGAAAAACCATAAGAATATTTTATGTACTATCAAAATATTCAAGAAGCGAGATCGTAAACGTATTGATTATATTTAAAAAATAATTATTTTTATCACTTTACTCTTGTTCATTTTCTTTATCTTATGCAAAGAAACTTAAATGAACTTTGATTTCATATTTTAGTAGTAGATATTATATTATGTAACACTGACCGTTTTATACAAAGAAGAAGTTCAAATCAAATAAAACACAGGTACAACAAGTTCATACAAAACTGAACTGAGAACTGAGTGTATAGTATGTTTGTAGTGTACCTTGTGCGGTAGAGCGTTTCATGTGTTATATTTCGTTCCTTACGGAGAGACCCTGCAGGAGATATAAATGGAGAATGGAACACCGTCTTACCCTAATACTATGAATATTTCACATGATATTCACATTTGAATTTTAATGCATTACATTCTGTTACACCCGTAAAATCCTTTTCACATTTATCAGTTTCAAGACACTGACAATTAGTATACGACTAGTCTGTAAACAACATTTATACTTTCTTAATATTATTCTTCATTTAATGTTCTCCTTGCGAAAAAAAGATAAGTCAACAAACAGGTTTCTGTTTATCGAACAAGTCAAAATAATGTGAATTTACACGGACCTTATAAGCGAGTGAATATTGGCATCTAATTAAGACTCCAAATCGCAAAATAATTTTCACTGTAGGAGATTGATTACAGTATTTAAGAAGAATGTTAATGTAAGGTTGTATAATGCATTGTTTCATAGCATTCAAAAAACCTGTAATCTCCGTTAGACGGAAAAGACAATGATCCTGGCTGGACAATGTTTTCCGATTATTTAATTGTGTTCATTCGAATATTTCTTCGGAGAATGCTCCGAATTATCGCCAAAAGATTTGAGATTTTTGCTTGATATTTGATGATTGACGTTCGCATCCAGCTGTCTGTACGCCGCCAATATACATAGAATGTTGGTCAGTCAAGAGAAGTACTGTTTTTCATTCACAAAATAATTAATCAAAAAGAGCATTCCTTTTTGTTATCAAAATATCCGACGTGACACATCATTTTCGTAACAATTGTATCCTTGAATAAAGACGAGAATCGTTTAAAATCCTTTGCTTCGTCAAGGATTGTTAAGGGGCAAATGATTGAATTAATTATCTCAATAAATATTTAAATAAATTGTACGGTAAGATATCTGACTCAAATTGTACACGTTATATGAAAAGAGCTTGGGCAAACAGCCGCGCTAACCAAATATTACCAACACAACTATCTTTGAAGCAAGTTTGTGAGTCCCAGCACAGTACTAGTAAAGTCTGTTCTACATACATACAGCTTCTACTATTGCAGGTGTGAAAATAAAATGGTAATAACTTCTCTGCGCTGCTCTTTCAACTCCAAGTCGAGATAGACCGTTAAGGAATAACCTCTTGAACTTCATTTACTGAAAATATTTTGTGTTTTTCTTTTAATTCAACCAATTTACTCCGCATTTTTCAATGGTTATCACGTTTTAATTATAAAAACATCATATAATAATGACAATCGGTTAAGAAATTACTAGTTATGAAAAAAGGTCTTAATAATTTTTTATTGATGTTTAATTTAATTTTTTTATATATATTATTGTATCAAAATTTGTAAAATTAATAAACAAATTGATTTGTATGAAGTAATTAATCCATTTAAGGACAGCCAGACTATAACTTGTTAAATTTTGCACTTCGATGAAAAATGCGAGTTTTGAAGCCAAATATCTGAAAAGGAACTATTTTTTTTTAATTGTACAAAATAAAACGGTTTTTGTATTGATTTCTTTTGAATATGGAGTTTTGCCAGTGGGGAAATTTCCATATTCCATAAACCGCTCCGATATCACTCGCATAATAAGATGGAACTTTCAAAGAAAACAGTGTTTTTATTTTTTATTCGTCATTATCGATTTATATCAATATATACATAACTTTTTCTGGGGCTGTTTAGGTGTATTTGGGTTTATTTCAAATGCAGATTCGTCTTAAAAGTTTACCTATATCTTTCAACACCATCACCAACATCTTAAATTAAAATTCAAATATTATTAATAGAAGATGAATTTAGTCAACAAGCATTATAAAAACTGTATTCACATTTGATCGAAATTCAAAAATAGGTATGATATATAATATATACCTAGTGTGTTACAATCTATTGAATTGGTCTGGAACGAGTTTGGATTTTCTTCTCCATTCCTCCCTATTTTCTGCTAGTCTATTTAATTAATTCTATGTGTCACAGTCCATATCCTTCTTCACTCGATCCATATAGATTCGATATAATATAATTATACTGTTTGATTCATTCAATAATATTATTTAATATTCCGATTTCAGTTCATTCACACAAGGACAATCACTGGCTTCCTAATAATATTAATATCCTTATGAGATATATTATAATATGGAAACTTGGGCAGTAGTAATATGATTATCCCACATCAATATAATTATTTTAGTGCCTAAGCATAAGTAAGTAATTTATATAATGGTCATTAGAGAAGTTGAAACACTCGATGTAAGTAATAACACTAGGAGTTATTATTATGTATGTGGGACAAGTATTATTATTAATACAATTATTATAGTCGTAATGCGTATTTAGACTGCGTAGCTATAAATTCACCTCATAATATTTTGCGATAGTTTCAACACACGACAAACTAAATATGTAGGTATAACTGTATTAGATTCATATATATTATAACAACATATTCTTAAAGTATTTTTTCATATCCATAAATTACAGCTACACAATCATTCATTTTTTACCATCATGGCATCTATCATTGTTGGGGTAGCCAGCAAATTGTTTTTTTTTAATAAACGTGCAAGTCATCTTTTTCGTGCCAATAAGTTTTTCTAAATTGTTGGCATAATTATCTCATTGTTGAACTTAAAATATTCAATTTCTTAAAACTTTTTGTTTTACGAATGCCTCCCTCATACAGGACACTTGAAAACCAACAAAAAAGAGTAGGAGACCTAGGTTATTTACCGGGGATAACAGGGGACGGAGATAATGCTGTAAGGAGTATTTTTTCATGGATATTATACTCCTACTGAAGCGGGATGAAACATTTTGAGATTCAGTCTTTAGATATTCTAAATATCGTTGTACTTGTAGGACGAGTTTATTGCTTGCAAAG
The DNA here is from genome assembly GCA_947579605.1 of Athripsodes cinereus. Lineage (NCBI taxonomy): Eukaryota > Metazoa > Arthropoda > Insecta > Trichoptera > Leptoceridae > Athripsodes > Athripsodes cinereus. The sequence goes on along the minus strand of OX388318.1, from coordinate 20,501,101 downwards.
TTGTGAAATATACATGTTAATTTTATTTGAAAATGTTGAACACCACTGTCGAAAAAAAATTAAAAATTTCGTATTCCATGTGTATGTAACTTCACATGAAACAAATGAAAACTTAATCTAGAATTTCTGTTGGGTCTTAAGGGGCCCCTTTAGCAAAAACGATAAAATATTCAAATTTCAACAAGTTTGGTACACAAACTCTCAAAACTTGTTGACCCTACGAACATTTTGATTTGATAAAATATGAAAACAAATATTAATTACCAATATCAAAATTTAACTTTAAAAAAAAAACTTGATTTTAGCTTCATAGTATTCGTTTATAAAAAGCATATTTCTAAAAATCGAATTCGGGGGTGTGTTTGGTACATAAATGCACGAGAATCCTACAAATTTTCATATATTTATTTTAATATTGAGAATATTTAGATAGTTATTACAATTATAGAACAAAAAAATGTATTTTTTTTTGTTTTTTTCATGGATATTGACCGACTTAAAAAATATTTTTCAAAGACATGTCGAGTGTTTCAACTTCTCTAATGACCATTATATAAATTACTTACTTATGCTTAGGCACTAAAATATGTAATTATATTGATGTGGGATAAAAAGAGACTTAAAAAATATTTTTTTGATAAAATTTCTCATATTTTGAAACCAAAAATCACCACATGAACTCAATTTCTAGTATACTAAAAAAAGTTTGCTAAAATCTATAGTATTTATGTGCTTGATAGGATGAATAAAAAAGTATATATATTACAAATAATTTGTATTTTGATATAACAAAGAGTACCTAAATAAATCTCGCCAGTCTGCGATTTATTTATTTTTTAGTAAAAAAACTAATATTGGTAATAAATATTTGATTTTTTATTTTATCAAATCAATATGTTCGCAAGGGTCAACAAGTTCTGGCAGTTTTTTCTATCAGATTTGTTTAAAATAGAATATTTTACCGTTTTTGCTAAACGGGGCCCTTAATTGTGATTTAGAAGTTAACAAAATCAAAGATCACATTATTATTAGAAGTTTCAGACAATTTTCTAGTGTTCTGTAAAACTGTAAATGAAAGGGATGGCAAGCAGATAAACATACTTATATTTTTATTCCACTGGCTACCGTCTTCTGAAATATGCCGTTGTATGTATGTGAATGGATATACCTATTATCAAATCAGATATTTCATGATGTTGGAAGCTCGCAAAAATCTCAGTTCTTACAATAAAAACACACTACAACAAAAATATTATTATTACTTTCAAACTAGCTTCATCCAGGATTTTATGATTAAAGTTTACGGTCGCTTGTTTTTTATATAGGCGAATAGTTGCCATAGTAGCACTACAGAGAACAAAATATCTACTCACAGTCTTCATGCGAATGTTTTAGTTTTATGTTAACAAGTAGGTATGTATGTTTGAGAAAATTACTCAACAATTTTTTTATTTGCTCAGTCAGCATTAATAACCAAACTATCTTTAAAAGGAAAACAGGAAAGGTGTCTCGATGCTTATAAATCTGCTTAGGCTGGTTTAAGTCCACTTATCTCACTAACCCCTACTTCATACAATCATAGTCGATATTAGATGCGAGTTTACATCACTCAATGCAAAAGAGTAAACCCGTAAACTGTCAAACAGAGTTGCGATATTTTTCTAGTAAGTAAATACTAATTATTAATTTATCCATCTATTTTTTTTTTATTTTTTTTTATTATTTCATACACAACAGCACATAATACGTAACTTAAATCACAATAACAAAAAAAATAAGGCCAATTTCAGTGTTTATACATATACGACTTAATTTATAAGGCACTTAATACATACAACGTTTACATATTACATTTATATATAAAACAAGAATAGAATAATTAAGAGAGATTTATATTTCTTTGCAGTGCTGAGGCAGTTGTACAGCAGTTGGAGAGGCAACAAAAATATTTTTCATTGTTCCGACCCCAAGTAAATGGGATAAAGGCGAGGGCGAAGAAGAAGAAGAGTTCATATGTGACTGGGAACCAAGGGCACTCCGGCAGTTGTGATAATAACTCATCATCATCATCATCATCGCCCTCAACGCTCCTCTCGGGAGCACAGGGCAGAAACCAGCCTCCTCCATTCAGAGCGTCTCTGTGCCAATTGCGTCACCTCTTCCCACGACATTCCTTGCGCTCTGATATCGTTGTCATAGGAACGGTGTATTGTGAAAGAGGGACGCCCGGGCCGACGGAACCCCTGCGGACGGAAGAACAGTGCTCTTTTTGGCCAACTATCATTGGGCATTCTCAAAACATGTCCCAGCCAGGACCATCGTCTCTCTTGTATTACGGAGATTACAGGTCTCTGCTGGGTGCGCCGGCGCACAGCATCATTTGTAACATGTTCATACCATCTGACATCCAAAATCCTTCTAAGACACTTGTTTTCAAAGCTTAGTATCTTCCGCTCTTGAGCCTTGGTTAAGTGCCTGGTTAAGTGATAATAACTATGGATTGATTAACTCCATAAACACATTACACATGACTGATTTTGCAGGAAGATCTCTTACGATATCCGTACTATCATCAATTTGATGGTCATTCAATAAGTCCTCTCGGATTTCAATCTTTAAATCTTCATTTATATTATTTTCCAACAAATTTTTCTACCTTTTTTCATACTAATTTGTATTGTGCGACCATCTTAAGCTTTTTGTACGATCCGCAGCTTATATTCTCGCGTAGATCTTCAAGGTATTTCGAAATAAATCCGGTGATTATAATACTCTCGCATAGATCTTCACTATATTTTCTGTACTAAGTCGAGGTTAAAACTTGTTATATCCACTCATATTGTGTACACATAGTTTTAACAGCACGCCTCTCTACTATGATTCTAACTAGCAGGGATATGTTCGTATGTAGAAGTGTATCTGCATTACTATGACTATCATTGTAAAGTCTAGTATATTATGTAGTGTAGTGCCTATATTATGGTTATGTATGTGCGGTATGTTAGTATTATTATTATCATCCAGGTATGACAGCCCGTATTACATGTACAGCCGAGCCCATAACAGGAGTTGTAAACCACACACAAATAAAACAGAAAAATTATATTATTCTTTGCAGATTACGTCGTACACTTTGATTTTTTTTATATCTTTTTGCCGACAATTTCAAATTGATACACTACAAAATGGACTTGGGTGTCGATTCTTAACAATTTAAAGCGCCCTTGATGTGATTTTATTTGTTTATTCATTTAAGCACATTTACAGCTCTCGCCTTTTACATGTTGACAGCAGAAAAATGAAAGTAACAACAACAAGTAAGTCAAAAATAATATTTATGATAACAGTCGGTTAATTATCACAGTACGGCGCTATATAAATTATTATATTATTATTATTATTGCTTATATGAGCTTTGAAGCCTAATCTTTCTCCTAGTATATTTCATTTTATCTATTCCTTTATATCGCATCTCTTGCTGGATACACAGGGAGGACAAAATATTAGCTTACCAGCTTGTCCTCGCACACCTCTTTTGATTCTTCTACATTAATACAACAAGTTCTCATGTACTGCGTACACATCTATTTAACAAACCAACAAACTCATTATTTTTGTCTCTCAATCTTTTGTTATTTGATTTAAATACAGAAATGGACAGAATATATTGGTTTGGTTGTCTCTTATTTGAGCCTAACAATATGAGCACGTAAATTTTACTTATTCTACACGCGACATTCCATGAAAGTTTAATCCACGTGGTCATGTTACGAAATTCTCAGATGAGCACTTTACGGACGTCATAATTTTGTTTAATTTGTGACAATTTTAAGTAAAATACAAAAAAAATACAAATTGCTTAAGAATATGAAAAATCTTCATCGTGTGCCAAGAAATCTTTAAAAAAATGTTTCATTAATAAATTACTAACTGATTTATTAAAATTTATTTATTTTTCAAAAATAATGTTTTAATTGTGCATGTTTTCAAATGAGAATAATAAATAACAAATAGAATTCATTCACGCAGTTGAAGAAATAATAATATTTTGAAAATACTTCACTAATTTGTCAAATTATTCAATGTATAAATCAATATAAAAGGTACATTAATATTTTAGTTTGTTCGTATAATTTAAATACGTTTGTTTGTAAGTAGGTACTCTATAGATACTAAAATTAGCCAAGACAGAGGTGAAATAAGACAATATACGATATCTTACCTTTTAGACGATTTTGAGGCTAAAAATATTATGATTATCTCACACTTTGACACTAAAATTACACTTGATTTGACATTATGTCATCAGATTATTTGTACACAAATTCTACAAGTTTTGTCAAAACATTATATTTCTATCAATTTGTTTACTATGTATTACAATAGAAGTGAAATAACTTTTTTACTATTGTACCATCACGCCGGCATAGAGAACGGAGCGCCGCACAGCTCTATTCCTACGTACTTTTTTTGATTCCTCTACATATTCCACATTCTTACGATTTCTCTTATACGCACGCCGAATTCTCTTAGTCAACAAGCGCGGCCGTTCTAGGGAATTTGATCCACGTAGGTAATCAAACCACGTAGTTTTCAGACATCCGTCGTCGAGCTACGTCTACGTCGATGAATTGTGTTATTAGCTTAATTTTAAGTATCCAAAGTTTATATTTAATATTAAATCTTATTATAAAACTAGATTTTTATATCAGATAATGATAGAACTGTCAATAATATTTGTATAATTTTTTTTACATATTTTCCACATTTATTGACATTCGTAGCAGATAATTTATAAACATATCTGAGTTAAGTATAATTGTTCAACATAAATTTATTTTATTTTTTTACATTATACCTACGATGACACACTTGGACAATTACGGGAGTTTGTAAAGAGATTTAAAATATTCATCACTCATTGATTGTTAGGCTGTACGAAGTTCGCTGGGTCAGCTAGTTTTAATATAAAATTGAAAATACAGAACGCTGTTAAAATGCTCGGCAATTAGTTTTAATATTAAATCATTAAAAATACTCAGTTTTTTTTATATTTTACATTTTTAATTTTATTTTAAATTTATCAAATTGATTAATATTTCCCTAGCGAAGCTGGATAAAACTAACTAGTCTAGCATTTAAATAACTGAAGCACGCAAAGTAGTATGGCTTAAAGTTATTAATGCGGTCATGCGTAAATTATTATAAATACAAAATATTTTCAAATAAATAGAAAATAATACGCAATACAAATCTATTCAAACGTCAAAATAAGAAAATACAACTAAGTGCCTTCTCCATAAGTTTATCAGTATAACAGGTGGTCTTATCATTTATGTTATATCTTCCAGACAAACAGCACCGTCTCAATTATGCTGAAACAGTTTTTATCCAAACCCTAGAAGCAAAAATTTTGAATGACTCTTCGCGACTCAACCGAGAATCGAACCCGGAACCTCGATGATGCAAGTCAACTACGAAAGCCGGTGCACCACATGGCCAGTTTAACTCTGTGGAGTCCACGGTATAGAATATAAGGCCTCGCATTCTATTCTGCAAGTTTTCGAGTGTCCTTAAAAGGCGTAGATAAAGGCTAAAACATCCCTTGTAAGACATTAAACCTCATTATTTTTTTTACTGTATCGGTGCACACGTAGCAGAATTCCATAATTAGGTAAATTAAAATAAGTGTTTTTTTCTACTACAGATTATATAAATCATGAAAGAGACATCTTTCTGTTCATAATCAATCAAAATAACTTGATAATGTTCTGATAAGTCGAAAGGCGTCCCTCACGATTTATAATCTATAGTTTAGTGATGTGGCTATGTCACCCACCTTGAATGTTGTAGATATTCTGCTGGCTACCTTACTTATGGGAAATGCCGCGAGAATATCAATAAATATATATATAATGAGTTACAATTCATTGGATTGGTCTGCAACGAGTTTGGACTTTCTTCTCCACTCCTCCCTTTTCTCAACCAGTCTCTTCAACTCCATGTATGAGCCACAGCTCATGTCCCTCTTAAGTTGGTCCATATAGGCGTCTCTCGGTCGGCCTCTGCCATTTGTGCCTTCGGTCCTACCCTCTGCGATTGCGATGAGCAGTCCTGGGTGCCTGATGTTGTGGCCAATCCAGTTAGCTCGTTGTTGGCAGATTCTTTTGAGGAGTTGCCTTTTTTTGCCAACCCCTGGTTAATACTTCTTCGTTTTCAACGTGTTCCGACCGATGAATCTTCAGCATGCGTCTTTAGCACCACATTTCAAATGCCGCTAACCGTCCGCTTTCACTCTTGCTGATGGTCCACGTCTCGCACCCATATAGCAAAATGCTCCACACAAAGGCATTAGTGAGATTCTTCCTCGCGCTTAAATCAATATTAGGAGATTCCAATATTTTGGATTTTTTGTTAAAGGCAATTCGTGCCTGGTTTATTCTGCTCACAATTTCTGATTTGGAGCGTCCGTCCTGGTTTATTCTGCTGCCTAAGTACACGAATTCTTTTACTTGTTTGATGCTCACTCCATTTATGGCAATGTTCGCAGTCGCTTCATCCCTTCCAACGACCATGTGCTCTATTACTTTCTAATGTGATAAAATATTCTGATTTTTATTTCTAATCCATACTATTACCACAAGTTTTCCGATAAGCTAATCTCTCGTCTTAAACAAAATACTTTTAGTACATTATTATATCAATGTATTGACTTCAAGCTTTCACTTTACTATGAAGTACGTGAAATGACGTTAACATGATGTCACATATAAATTTTTGAACTTGGAACAATACCGAAAAAAGCTGACGATCGCAAACGCTTGTGATGATAAAACGACGTTATTAACACTTACTTTAGGGTAACACGGTATCTTAATTTTGACCTAAGTAATGCAAAAAAGATATCGTAAATTGAATAATATCATAGACACAAATAAACAAGTTCAAAGAAAAAAATATAAAACAAACATTGCTCTTTGGTAACTTTATAGTACTTCAGTTTACTGATCAATATTTTGTTTGCGTTCACTAATACCAAATATATTATTAAGGTTAGTATATAAATCAAAACGATTGTAAGTATTGTGTGAATACATTGTATAATATGATATTTTAAAAATGTATTGTACTATTTCAATCTAAACAAATATTTGAGTATATAGGTTAATATATCTTCAATTAACGTAATTATTAGGCAAAAATGTTGTAGAAAAATGAGACATATACTATATGGAGGTTTTAGAATAATGTAGTTAGACAAATCTCTTGTAATACTAGATTTTTATAATACTAAGGTACATGCCAATGAACTCAAAATGCGGAGTCTATAAATCATGTATTCTCTGTGCTGCCATATGGTATTGAGACAATTACAATAATAATGAGTGCATGAGAAATGGTTTGATTGTAAAAGAAGCGAAAGAAGTATGTAAGGACAGATCTATATGGCGTTCCGTTCTCTCTGCCTACCCTACTTGGGATAAGGCGTGAGGGAGTAGATGGATAGATACAATAATAATCAATGACACACAAATTAAAAAAAAAACTCCAGCAACATCATGAAAGATGTTATATAAACGAACCTTAAATGTCAAATATTTTTCATTTCTCCTGCTAGTTCTGTATAATTACGTATTTTTTCTATGACAGTTGTTTCTATTCAAAGTATTTTTTGTCAATTTAATTATTATAGCCTGAGTAAAGCAGCCTTAAGCTAAAGCTAGTTTAGTTGAATAAATCGGTAATGACATATTACAGGTCTAGGTGTACCTAGTTGTTGGCGTGTCGAGAAAATCGTTCAAATATCACATATATTATATTAAATAGTACGTTCCTATACTAGGACATAGCTAAAGTGTTATTTTTACCTATTTAACTTACAACATAATTATATCATAATATTGTATTGAACACTTTTCACATCTACGCGATTTAAAATTTGCATTGGATACCCGTGAGATACTTAAAAATCTGTACAACTTTGAATTATGGTGGGTAACATAACATCTATCAACATTGAATTCACACATATCGAGCTAGTCACTTGAAGACATCCATCTTGTGTTATGGTATATAAGAACATATAAAATGCACAACACGTTTAGTTTACATGTAACACCTATGTAGTTCCAGAACAATTTGAAAAAGTTCATCCTTCATTAAAAGATCTTACCCTGATCGGGAATCGAACTCAGTCGTCGCACTAGTCGCCATACTTAAGTAGTTAATTTGTTTTTTTTCGCAACCTAGCATATTTAAAAGTCAATGTAAAGAAATACGATGTGTAATATTTGTTTTTTACTACTTCGAATTATGTGTGAGTAAGTTCTACCTTTTTACCTCAAAATGGCTTAAATCATTGAAAATATAGAGATATGGCAATTGAATTATTTACAAATATGAAATTGTATGATCTAACGTATGCTATGTAGGTATGCGCTAAAATTATCTGTCAAAACAGATTTGGATTAGTTGGAAGGAATTGCGCTTCGCGATAAATTCGCTCCAAATATTTTTCACGTGAATTTATCATTTTAATTCTTTTAAGTAGCGTTAAGAAAAAATTAATAAATTCATGAAATAAAAACTCGCAAAGAGCAAATTACGTAATGTGAAAAAGGATTTAATTGGTCAGTTTTTAGAACATGCACCGCAGGTTCAGCATCCCTGACCCAGTATTATTATTATAATAGTAGAGGTAATATTGACTGCGCTCTACTGTCACTTTTAAACATTGTACTATGTACCTACTACTATAGAATTATATTCTATCCCACATTCGTTATCCGTGTACTTACTGTTACACTTCAAACAATGCACATATAGGTACATGTTTGTGTAAAATGCACTATTGTGTCACCAGACGGCGCTTCTAGTAGTTCCCTTTGTGGCTATTTTTGTGATCGATTGAATATTTTATTTTTAAAAACATTACATTTAATAATCTAGAAAATGTTTTAATGATATAAATAAACAAAAAGAAATTAGAGTTTGAGATTTCGTCTTTTAATCAATTAAGGTCCGCTGGCAACCCCACTTGTGGGATATGCCATGAAAATCTGATTGGTTTTGTCAGAGGCACATTGTGTCCGAATACTTTCCGAAACTTGAAGAGGTATTGCTACTTCAGCAAGAGATAAGTAATTTCTGAGGATTACTCTCCTGCGTTCTCAAGTGGAAATTTAAGAAACAAATCAGTTGCTTTTGTAAATTAATTTGAATGGACACATTAATACCTACAAAATGTCAAATATCTAGATACAATATCTGTATGTCGAAGCGAAACTACATTTTGTCAAATTTCGTCTAATGTGAATTACATACGAAGTCTCTTAGTCTTCGGTATTCCTTTTTTGATGACAAATCGCATCTTTGTACATTGAATATTGTATAACTGATATTTTTATGATACTTTATATTAGATGTGATACTTTGAAATACTTAAAACTGTAAGCTTTATGGAACTTACTCAGTGTAATTATATATTTGATGCGAGAAATCAACTTATATATTTACAAAAACTATATCCAATATTTACAAAAAACAACTCAATCTCTATCGAACTTGCAAGTGAGGAAATTGTACCTGCCGACAATCACCACCCTTGCTCGTAAATATGGAAACCTGATGAAAAAGCATCTTCATAATTTAATTTCAAAAAGGGGGATTATGGCCAAGCAATGGACTATCTCTTCGTAAATACTATTCCCAGTTTTTAAAGTAGCTCCTCCTTATTTTATAAAACTCCTCCCAGTTTTAATGTAGCTCTTCCATATTTTATATTATAGAGATTTCATAATTAATTTAACTCCTCCCACTACTTACGTAGCCCCTCCTTACTTATAAAACTTCTCCCAGTTTTTTAACTCCTCCCACTACTCACGTAGCCCCTCCTTATTATATAAACTCCTCCCAGTTTTTAACAGAGCTCCTCCTTATTTATTACACTCCTACCAATTTTAAGCGGAGCTCTTCCTTGTTTTATGAAACATCTCCCAATCTTAACGTAGCTCCTCCTTATTTTATGAAACTCCTCCCAGTTTTAATGTAGCTCCTCCTTATTTTATATTATAGCTTTTCATAATTAATTAAGCTCCTCCCATAACCTATATAGCCCCTCCTTATTTTATAAAACTCCTCCCAGTTTTTAACAGAGCTCCTCCTTATTTATTAAACTCCTCCCATGTTTAAGCTGAACTCCTCTTTGTTTTATGAAACTCCTCCTAGTTTTAACGTAGCTCCTCCTTATTTTGTATTATAGCTTTTTCATAACTAATTATTCTCCTCCCATAACCTATATAGTTTCTCCTTATTTTATAAAACTCTTCCCAGTTTTTAACAGAGCTCCTCCTTGTTTAATGAAACATATCACATTTTTAACGTAGATCCTCCTTATTTTATGAAACTCCTCCCAGTTTTAACGTAGCTCCTCCTTATTTTATATTATAGCTTTTTCATAATTAATTTAGCTCCTCCCATAACCTATAAAGCACCTCCTTATTTATTTAACTCCTCCCAGTTTTTATTGGGGCTCCACCTTGTTTTATGAAACTCCTCCCAGTTTCAAAGTCCTCCTATTTTTACTGGAGTTCTTCCTTATTTTATTAGACTCCTCCCAGTTTTTAACGGAGCTCCTCCTTTATTATTGAAACTCTTCCTAGTTTATAAACACAGATTCTCTTTATTTAATGAATCTCCTCCCAGTTCATAACGTAGCTCCTGTACAACGTGTATATTTGAAAGATGCAGGTTGCTTTCTAACTCACTTGTGAGAAATGCCGTGGTAGCTGATATAAAAAAAATGTACAATGAATTGGCGCACAAGTAGTAATTTCCACAATTAGATTAATACAAACAAGCATATAATTCAGTACAATTTGTCAAATTTCACTTAAAATCGTCATTTAATCACTCACAGTAAAAAAAAAACAACTTTTTTTTCAAGATCTGGTTGGGAGCGGATTTTTGACTCCGAATCTTCTAGTCGAAAGTCCAAAGCGCTACCGCCACAAAACTTCGAATAAAAAGGTATTATCTGACTAAGATCTCAAATATTTAGTTAATAAAATGGATTGTTATCGATGTGCAGTAAAGAATAAATAAATAAATATTAACTTGAAAATGCTTTATACCTATAACGTGATAAATCCATACATAATTTAATTGTAGTTATGGTGTGATTTGTTTTATTTTTAATTGATGTGTATACATTTTTTTGATGTTTGAAGACTGTATAATGTTGTAAATTTGTCATGTACTGTAAAAGGCAAATGCCATTTATTGTCCAAAATAAATGAATAAATAAATAAATAAAAAACACAAAAATTTTGCAACAATAATACAACGTCATTTTGACTTGATGTCGTGTTAACTTGATGTCGTAATGCGAGAGGCAAATTATGTTGAAAACTGAAAAAAACTTGACATCTCGTGACATACAGTAGTTTGGCACCGATACACAGTGTATAATAGCTACAAGCTACCACCAACAGCAACAAATAACTACTATTCACTGTGTACTATTTGTATATATTATGTATGTTGTAGTACACATGTCTATGTATGTTTATGTGATCAGCTGACGTCACGATGCGGCACTGTTGTTTGTCTGTGTGGGCAGGTAAATACCTACCCAACTGTATATTAGATTCATAATAATAATAATAATTTGTACCTAATTCTACTGTACCTGCATACTCTGTACACTATATGTATGTAGATACATAATATTATATTATTTAAGTAGGTACTACACAATTTTCTGAATTATACAATACAATTTATTTACTGGGTAGGTACCCACAGATACCTACTTTATACAAATCTAGCGATTAAACAAAAGCCTTTTACATGTTATAAAATTACATTTTATGTGTCGCTGAGTTTCGAAATCCACTATAACACATTTTTGTGATTTGTAGAAATTCGATAAAAACTATTAAACGTACCAAACGTACTATCCTGAAGTCAAACAAGTCTGTTAATTATAAAATTGTTACAACACTTCAATTTTAAAATAAATTTTGCTTATGAATAAAAAATAATCTAATAATTTTGTATAGATATATAAATAAACATTTTATTGGTCGGTTGAGTTATAAAGAATATGAAAAGACTCATAAAGGGATATAGCGGGATTCTTTTCTCATTTTATTTTAGATTTTTTTGTATAAACGGTGAGTGTTTTCAAAAAAACTATTACTGTTAAAGAATATTTAATGACGAATCCAACGACATATATAACATAATTTTTGTGAAAATTTGGTATAGTGGATTTCAAAGCTCGGCGACACAATTGTATTATTGCACACAACAGTATTTCACGTAAGAAAGAGACAACACTACTTGATCAGACGAAAATAATCATAGTTAAAAAATTAATTAATTTTATGGTCATTTTGAAAAATTTAAATAACAAAATACAGGCAAATAGTAATAATTTTAAAGTGAGGTCAGAAAGTAATAATATTTATATCAAAGATTCATGGACAACAAAAGTAATATTACTTAAGCCTAGAACCAATTTGTAAGCGTTGGGACGTCATTCTCACTTCTTCCGATTAGATTTTGCACAATGTTACATTGTGTAAACATGGTTCTCCAATAGATATGTCTGATTGGTAAAGTCCTGAATTTTTTGCGGTTGCGATAAACCAGATTTAATCGCGAATTTCGCACTTCTTTTATTCACGAATAACGCGAATTTTCACGTTTTAGAAAAAAACACTGAAATCGGACTCTTTACAACATTTGTGCCAAAATAAATAAAAAGACATTTCATTATGTATGATTAAAAAAAAGCATCTTTTCTATGGTAAATTATTTAAGAATATTACGATTTACAGTGCAAATAGAACTTGGCATTTTAAATCTTGTCTTGATATCTCTTAATTAATAAAACAAAAACATACTTCGTAAAAAAACATACATTTCTTAGAAATAACAATAGTTTACTATAAAAAATAACGCCGATTTCTTGAAAATAACACCACTTTTTTAACAAAAAATAACACCGATAAATTCAGGCCTCATCTTATTGATTTTGTCATCTGCGGTTGTGCCCGAATCTGGTTAAACAACAAAAAAATTAAATATTCTAAAAATCAAAAGATTCAATCAAAAGCGTTGAAAAAATAGAAAAACAGAGCAATTGAAGAATGTCAAGTCTACAAAATAATATAAAAAATAATTAAATTAAGAAAATGTTAGGTACCTATCTTTTTAAAATTAATTGTGGCGCATAGTATTGGATGATAGCTGATCTCTGAATGATTAACCTGTTTTCTTACTTTATTTATGTAGTTATTGTCTGTTTTGTGCTTATATATTTATAAAAATAAAAATAAATAAATGTTTCTTGTTGTTTCTAAGAATCGATAATTATATTAAAAAATAACGGCAAATAGATATTGGTGAATAAATTAACGCAATTTATAACACTGAGGATAATTTAATTTATTTCGTATCAATCGAAAAAATGAACGCAATTAATTACACTGAGGGTAATTTAATTTAATTAATTTCGCATCAACCGAAAAAATTAACGCAATTTATAACACTGAGGATTATTAGTTTAATTTATTTCGTTTCAATCGAAAAAACAATTTATAACACTGAGGATAATTTAATTGAATTTATTTTGTATCAATTGAAAAAAATTAACGCAATTTGTAACACTGAGGATAATTTAATTAAATTTATTTTGTATTCAGCTACAATAATGATAAATGTTACGTAGGAAATGCGTATCCGTACGGTTTCTTCTATTATTATTTATATTTACATTACATACACATTCTTTTGCTTGACATTTGAAAGAATAGGCACAGCAAGTCTTCATTATTCATGCAAAGCATTGTTTTCTTAAATGCCACGTTGTATAATAATTACACCAGCGTAAATACATCGTGAATGTTCATTATTTACATAATTCATTTATTTGATTAAATTATTAATATTTAAATTCACTCTAAGATTGATTTTACAACATACAACAGTTTCATTTGTGTTTTGTTTTTTTGCATTCCACCCAATATCTGAGTGATTTAGGAAATGCGATCAGTTCAACATTGATCACATTTCAATTATTTATCTATTAATTTATTTAAGCAATTCACGGCTTTCACCTTTTACAGTTTTAAAATAGTTCAAAACAATCTTTACATCCATTACAAAGCGAAAATAAAACATAAATATTATTTGTGTTCAAGACGAAAATCAAATATAGTTTACAAAAGTAATTAAAAGAAACTGTATATGTCTTAATACAGAATATACAATAATTATGAATACTTTATAATAATATTATTGTACTTAGGTCCAAAAGGTCCAAAGAAAAAATTCTAGTATAATTGTAGGACAGCTTGCATGTTTATTATATGCAGCCCGTGTGCTGGTTGCCCCACTTGTGGGATATGCCATGATGGTATATATAGTAGTATAATTGTAGGTATATACATAGATGCAAACTAAATACCCATCAATACTCCACCATCGTAATGTTGACACAGGACTTTGGCACCATAGAGCGAGCCGAATTCGGACCGCTCTATTCTGTACTTTCTATTTTTATATGTATCTATACCTTTACGTTAATGTGAAATAATATTCAACGCAAACAAAAATTCTAAAACACACAATATCAGCTCAACGTGCAACAGTGCTTTCTACTAACAACCGAACAACAGTTTCATTAACGAATATGATTAAAACTATGCATGTGATCACCTCACAATCTCACGAGGTTTTTGATCTGATCTGCAATACATCGCTTGCCTTTTTTGGTCCATGTACATTGATTAATAAAACGATTCGTGTTTTTTTTGCATTTTTTAGTCGTTTCTTTAACTTTATTAGACTTAACAAAATAATGATAATATTCATTATTAATCTTAAAAAAATGTTGCTAGTAATTGACTGTATTTCAACGAGAAACTTTCAAGTTGAAATTTTCCTCTTGAACAGTGCTAAATTGGCATCATTACTTTCATTGAAATCAAATTATTGAATGTTATTCTCAGTCTTGAATTTGCACACACGGGCAAAAGTTATATTTAGTTTGTAATGTATATGAAATTCTTATATAATGTAAAACAATATAAAACCCATTCCTATAAAAAAAAACATTTATTTAAATAAATAATATTTTGATATCAATCATGAGTCATGTAAACTCACAAGAATAAATTTAATTTCAATGGCAGCATAAAGAGAGTATTATATAAGTAGGTACTGAATGTTTTGACACGAAACGAATTTCCTGACTAACCGACTTGTGGGAAGTGTTGTGATGGTATAGATAGATAACGAGAAATCCATCAACTTGTAACTAATGCTTTACTTTACAAACCGATGCATATCTATGATACAAGATATACTTTATTCGAATTCAATGTAACAAAGTGGAAATGCAATCAATACAAACTCAATTTCATTTTACACGTGTTGTATTGGTTTATGTTCTTCTTTTCATTTTATTTTTATTTATTTACAAATATTTACGGCCAAAGCCTTTTACATGTTAAACCTCTGTATACATACAAAACATGTAAACAAAGGAAAGATCTGTTACAAAAAAGACACAAAACAATTAGACTAAAGAAACGAGAGTTTAACAGACAATATAACATTAATCATGTTATATTTATAAAATAAGATACAAAATTATTAAAAAAATTGGTCAAGACATTACATTTTTGTTCATTTTATTGACATTACCTAAATAAAGGCTTCGGCATAAATATGTTACTATGAAATCAAATTTTGTTAAAAACACTTCATTTCATTCGGCAATATTTTCATCACATATAACAAAGTTTAAAATATTGTTTCGAATATAATAGATAATTTCATTATTCACACATATTCCATAAACAATATTCATTTATCAATAATTTCAATAAAAAAAAATAAAGTAGATAAATAAATGGGGACTCACCTCATCATATATGAAGTTGTCGATCTCTTCCAGCGGCCTACCATACAGGTTGGGTGGAAATGGTTCATACTTGAAAGGCAACCTGGCACCATCCTCAACACTCAACTTCCTCCTTGGTTGGAAGCCATACTCCTTCACTAACTGCACAGTCTTTGTCTCCAATCTTTCCAACGACTCCTTTGTAAATGGTTTGACAGTCGCCTTACCCGGTGTTCTAGAACCATCACTGGGTGTCTTAGCTGATGTGATGGAAGGTGGAGTTTTAGCTGAACCAGGGGTAGTCTTCCCCTTTTCATCGGGAGTCCTGGATTTTCCATTATTTGTCGATTGTATATTTGACTTTGGTGGTTCGACAAATGTAACATTTTCAAGCGGTATTCTTAATCCACTGCGCTTAGGTGATGGTCTCTTTGAAGATGTTTTGATATTTAATACAGGACTCAATCCACCAGGATTATTTCTTTCTAAAGTACTAACAATTTCTCTTAATAAACTAGATTCTTCAGCATCGCTCGGTGTCGTTGGAGATATAACATCTTCGGGACTTTTGACAGATTTCCCATTCTCTGAAAACTGCGATTTCAATGAAGAATCATTATCGTCGTCTTTTGCGCTCTGGATGGACGGATCCTCCGTGATATCGGGGCTAGAGATGTCTCCGGGGAGCTTCTTTGGCGGTGTTGGCATCGCGTATGTGAAAGCTCAATCACCAATCTTCTACTCTATTGTACATTGGACATGTCGTCCCTTGAGCGATGTTCGAGAGCATTGTACTATGTCTGTCACATAACATTTTTACATCAGAAGTTTTGTCGAGATCGTTATTATTACGACGGAGATTGAAGACGCCTTTTATTTTATTCATAATATAAACACGTTTCATTTTCTTTACGCGACGGTTGGCGATTGTATGTGTTATATTATTATTATACGAGGAGTGTCGAAGCGGATCGTGTTGTGCGAGTATTGTAACGGGGTGTAGTAATAGTAAGTAAATATACGAGAGGGTGAACTATGACATTACCCGAGACTACTAGACATTATACTTTGCTCTAACGACATTTGCCCGGGACGCGGTCGTAGATATAACAGCACTATGTCGGATCCCTTATTCATAATGAGGAGACGATTCTTTTACATAATAATAATAATATGATTATTTTCTTATTACACACACCAAAAAAAAATTGCAAGAGAAAACATCATGTCACATGAACAACACTTACACAAGTTAACATTACTATTATACTTCAGTCATAATATCGACTCGTATCAATTCACAAATTTAAACAAACGATTCAAAAGATCCATGTTTCCTCAGAGCGCAATATTATTTTCATAATTATTTTCAAAATTTAAATTTAACTTAACCAAGAAATTAATGATTCACACAACGATAACAGGCTTTCGTTTTTTATAGAATATAAATAAATTTAAATCTAGGTCGTTAACTAATCATGGAATATTATTTAATTACATTTAAGAACATATTATTTTGTTAAACCTAATAAAGTTCACGTAATTTTATTAATTATTACCATTAATTATTATATCTTAAGCTCACTATGCTAAAGTAGAAAGATTAATATGATGTATTATGATTTTGATTAATCCTTTATACATGATTAATTATTTCCAGATGCTTTATTTAACTTTATCATTAAAACTTAAAACTAAACACATTTTAAATTATTATTATTATGTATTTTTTTCTCATTTAATTGCGCATGTGAATAAAAATTATTACTTCTTGATGCTGTTTATCTGAAACAAAAAGATAAATATGTTAATTAATTAATAGTTTTTATAGGTATCTCATATAATACAACATTATTATATTTCGATTACGTGTACATTAATTGTGTCGCTTTTGTCCATGTATCATTAAAACACTTTCAATTTATTACTATTAAAGGTAGAAAAATAATAATATCACAGAAATAAAGAAATTTTTATTAATATTATCTATCAACAAATAGAATAGCTTCTCCAATATAAGTTTCCCAGTGCTCCTCATTAAGCTCATAATTTATTATTCATATACATAATTTCAAAAGATAAAAATGGTATTTTTATTGCTTTATTAAAGTTCAAAATGTTAAACAAGCATCTAAAACACCACAGCTGGTAAAAGATTTACAGAATCAGAACAATGATTTCACAGTCTTAAAAGCTTATTTTGTGTCAACTGCTGAAAGTTAAGATCAGAAAAACTATGAGTAATATGATAGCAATATGTCTGATTTGCAAAGCTCATTAACGAGACATATTGAAATATAAAAGTATCGAATACAGAGAAAGAGTATTTTGTAATCTCACCATCAATCTTAGTATGTCAATCTAGAGCTATAGGACTCATCTTCAATCGAGATGTGAGAAAATCTTCAACAATGAATTTTATTTTCGTTTTTTTTTCATATTCTTTCACAAGCATTTTCATATCCTTTTAAGTAACTAACTTTTAAGTAAGTTCGCAATTTAGTATTAACATTGACATATATGGACAAATCATACAGATCGAGCTAGTCACAAACTAAGATGAATCTTGTATTAGGGGTCTTTAGGTGACGTACCACAAACTCTTTTTTTTATACTCGTACAATGCGCCAAACACACACACACATGTAACTTCAGATTCCGGACAATTTCAAAAAGTTGATTTTTCTTTTTGTTCTGACCCGTTATGAAAAATAAGGCACTAAAAACACATGACAACCTCATCATTGAGTTGAAGATACGTCTTATAGGTACCTAATTATTTTTACAAATATCTGACTCTCAAAAAGTTTATTAATACGTAGGTTACTTGAAAATAGTTATATAATTTTACCTAATTTGGATGTATTTTCTATGACCAGCTGTAAGATGGCATAATTTTCTCTTCTCATTATGTGACCAAAATATGAAGTTTTAAGGAGCTTTATTATTGTGAACAACAAATTGTCTATAAGAATATAAAATGATTGAAGTGTGTCATAATGTCTAAATGTAGAAAATTTCATAGCTCACACTTATTATCTCCATTCATACACCAGCTGTCTATCATCATAACATTATTTGAATAAAACAATAATGATGTCGAGTTGGCAAAGAAACTTTTCTGAAATGAAAACTATTCTGTTGCATGGTGGATTATAAAATGTGCATTTCTACAAACAAAATAAACAGCAACACTCTGTAAAGAAACTTTGTTATTATTTATGATTTGCAAACACTGAATCACGGAATAACGAATGCAAAGAATAAATATTATATTTGTACAAAAAATAAATATGAATCTGGGTTGAGGATGTATACAACTATCATTATTCGTCTCCTTATCACTCGAAGACAAGTGGATGGCCTGTAACCATTCTTCTCCATCTTTTGCCCATCGCTCCTCTAAAGAGAGCACGAGACAAAAACTAGCCCCAAATAAATTAACTGATAGATAATGTTGGTCTTAGATGACGAAAGACGTCTCGTTAAATTAAATACTTACAAATAATGACGTGTGATTTTTTTAATACAAGTAAAGACATTCCAAAAAGCTTTTCGTAACGTTTCCGATCTACCTAATGGTTCAAGAAGTGAATTTTGCTATTATAGGATTTTGAACTCTCTGCTGAACTCTCTACTAGAACTGAATTAGTAAGATAATAACATATTTGCATATATTTTGATATTAACAACTGAGAAGATTTTCTTTACCAGTGCAAAAAATTCTTGACAATTACCAAATTCAAATATTAAGTACCTACCTATATCGCCTTGAATAGTAGAGAAAGAGGTTTTTTTCTCCGTGTTCTATGGAAACCTATTGGCTAGCCTACAAAGTCAAATACAGGGATAATTATTAAGTATAGTTTCTTTCCGTAAAACCGCTCTTTTTCCAAGTAAAATAATTATTTTCTACCTTTTTTTGTTTAACGAAAAGTAGACACAAAAACTACTTGTACTCTTAATTCTTAAGGTTGGTACTATGAAGAGTATATCATTTGGGTTCAAGAGGACCTTGTTATGTTTAATTCATGAAACATGAACAAAAAAGTGGATAAACGAAAAAAGCACGATCCTTATTTTGTTGTTTTTAAGAGCACTTGTTGTTCTTTTGGGTATCTTTATAGTAAAAAAGAAAACAAACTTCTTTAGCAACCAAAATTCACCAAAGCTCGTGTACCCACAAGTTTTCGTATGACAAAACAATTTTATTATGTTTTTTGTTGAAAATAATATGACGTAGTGCTTGAGAATTTATTTAGCGTGTTAATCACATACTTTTATCATTTTCAGAGAATAATCAAATAATTCTAAAGACGTATCTATAAAATATCTATAATGAAATCAAAAATCTTTTTTTCCTATTATGTTGTTGCAATGGACCGGAATAACACGGATGGGAGAGCTGGTCCGCACAGCACGAGACAGGGAAGCATTCTCCAGAGTGATCGCCAACGTCGGGGGGACCTGATATGGCACTCATAGAAGAAGAAGATGTTGTTTTTAGATAGAGGAAAGACGGGTGGTTGGCAGAAAGCAGATGTTCTGGCTGCGCAACATTAGAGAGTAGACCGGAATGAGGACGGTGGATGACCTGTTCAGGGCAGTACAGGATAGGGAGGTTTTCACCGGAGTGATCGCCAACGTCGAGGGAACCTGACATGACACAGGAAGAAGAAGAAAATATTATTTTTTTATTTAGAGATGTCTTTTGTCTCACATGGACATCTCTCTAAAAAAAGAACAATATTGTTGAAAAAATATTTTTTTTTGTTTTCTTTATGGAGTTCTACTACCTAAGTTACGACACAGTGAATTTAATACCTTCAATAGTTATGCAATTTTTAAAGAATGAAGAAAGATAATTAAAAAATAATTCTTCTTCTTCTTCTTCCTCGTAATGTAGATCATCGATCTGTTAGGTCAGAAGTTGATGCCTCTTGTGATACATATCTACTTGAATTGTGAAATACATATCTACTTTAATTGTGAAATACATAATATATCTACTTTAATATTGTGAAAAACATATCTACTTTAATTGTGAAATACATATCTACTTTAATATTGTGAAAAACATATCTACTTTAATTGTGAAATACATATCTACTTTAATTGTGAAATACATATCTACTTTAATTGTGAAATACAAATCTACTTTAATTGTGAAATACAGTACTGGAAAAATTATTATGGATTTTTTATATTTGACAATATTTTGGCATTTGGGCTTCATTTAAACAGAATTCGAATATTTATTTCTCAACAAAGATTATTTATTTCAATTGGTTAAACAAAAATACATATTTTAATATTTAGTTTGACCACTTTTTGCAGAAATTAATGATTGGATACGGCGTGGCATACTCTCAATCAATTTTTTACACAAAGATTTAATTTTTTCGGAGTGAAACCACACGTCTATTAAGTGTTCGATGAGCTGGGTTTTTGTTGTTACAGGAACCTGGTGTATTTAATTTTTTAGTGAATCCCATAAATTTTCTATAGGGTTCATATCTGGTGAGTTTCCTGCCCATGGAAGAACCTGGATTGCATTTTGGCGGAACCATGTCATGACTTTTTTTGATTTATGACATGGTGCCGAGTCCTGCTGGAAAATACAGGAGTCTGATCCAAACCACTCTCAAATTTGAGGCACAATTCGAGTCTCTAGCACCTGTATATACTTATCCTGGTTCATCATGCCATCCATAATATGTAATCGGCTAGTTCCATTAATGGAAAACGCCCCTCATACCATAATTTTTTGAGGAAATTTAACCGTTTTCTTCAAACAATCTGGCAAAAACTCTTCTCCAGGTCGACGACGTACAGTTTGGATCCTGTCATCCAAAATTGCGATTGTGGACTCATCAGAAAACACAACCTGAAACGACATTTACTGTTATATAGAGGTTTAGTATCAGTTGAAACTTATGATTTGATGTTTTTGTTTCAAGTACGTTGAATTACAATGTTACACTGTGTTATTATTATCATGCAAATTCATAAAATGAGTAAAAGTAAAAGGTGATTACGACTGATTTTCCTTCAGACATGTATAGTGAATAAGAAACAACAAATTTACCTTTTGCCAATCATCAATAGTCCAAGATTTGTGCTGTTTTGCCCACGCATACCTTGCACTCTTCATATTTTCTGTAAGTCGTGGCTTCTTCCTTGGACGGTATGCTCTCAAACCACACTCTAAAAGTCGGTTATTAACAGTTCTTCTACTCATGGAGATTCCATCTTCACCCAGCAAGCTAGAAATCTTCAAGCACGTTGCTCTTCTATCCTTAAGAGCAATTTTTTGGATTTTTCTGTCAGTTCTAGGCGTAGTTATCTTTTTTCTCCCGCAGTTTCCAAGTCTTTGGGGGTTCACATCATTGCCTTTTTCGATTTTATTTTTAATGACACCAACAACTTGAGTTGATACATTTAATTTCCTAGCAATATCAATTTGTTTAAGTGCCGAATTTTCTAGCAAAACTTTTATTTGTCCCATTTTTCGAGGACTTAAATCCTTGTTTTTACCCATATCTTGTTTTTATTGATAAGGGTTAAAAGTAATGCTTATTAATAATTGAAATTTAAAACAAAGTGGTTCAAACACTTGTCAAAATTGAACCATGCAGAAAAAGTTATCAAAAAATGTGATTTTTAATGACAACAACTCGCCGAAACAGAACACAACACAATGACAAAAAATACAAAGTTATGACTCAACACAGAAAAATCAATGTTGCTTTCCATAAAATAATATAAAATGTTGTGATTCATAAATAAAAATGTGCATCAGATGAAAAATATGATGTACAATAAATGCCCAGCTAAAATAATACCAAAGAAAGTACGATTCAAGAGCTTAAATTGGATAATAAAGTAAAAATGTCACAGCAATTGCATTATTCTAAAAAATCCATAATAATTTTTCCAGTACTGTACATATCTACTTTAATTGTGAATTACATATCTACTTTAATTGTGAAATACATATCTACTTTAATTGTGAAATACATATCTACTTTAATTGTGAAATACATAGCTACTTTAATTTTATAAAACGACAAGGAAGAACGTTTATGGGTCTGAAAGAAGGGATTAAGAAAGTGTGGATTTTCAATAACCATGTGCGTATATTTTTATAAACTTTAAAGAAGAACGCATGTTGAGTAAGAAAATCGGTGTTCATATAAGAGGAACAAACTGCAGATAGTGTGCAAGGAGAACTCGACTTATTTGCGTTGCGTCTTCTCAGCCTACCGCGCAATGGATGCGGCGTGATGGTATGATGGACATATAGTTAAAAAATACTTTGATTATTGAAAAATTGACATCCATCTAACTTTACCATCACGACATCTCTTATAAGTAGATTAATTTATGGCCTCAAGCATGGAAAAGTTACGAAATCTCCCTATGCTACAAAATAATACGACTGATTGCTGTGTTCTTGTTTAGCTGCTTTATTTGCAAAAACTATAAGATAAACAAGCGCAACTTCTATCTAAAATTCTTATATCTATGCGTTTTCTAAATGTAGGAACCGGAAACAACAATGCACTCTAAATTATCCGGATGCAAAGTTTAGCTGGCACACCATACATCAACGTGACAGGTTTTATAGTGAAAAAAAGATTCATTTCTACAACACTATCAACTTGTTGGCAGTCAGCACAACAGCTAAATGCGAAATTAATTTAGTTTTCTAACTATTTTATAATAATATGTACATACATTACTTAACAATTACGAAGCAGGTGAGCTAGTTAAACTGCTGAAAGCGAAATATAAACTGTTTTACCGTCGTATTTTAACAGCTTTAGAAAGATAGTGTTATCAAACGTGATTGCATGCATTTTGTTAGTTTATGTTAAATAATTTTCATGTCATAAATTAAGTTTTTAATCATTTACGTGTTAAGAGAACTAAATGTGGACCTACCTTTTATTCACTATTTTTCTTTTTAGAAATAATGAATCCCGTGGAGCACCCAAATCTCAAACAAGTCTCCCACTCTTTTCTCTTAATTTCGAGAAAATGAGAAAATGAGAAAACTTATCCCGTAATGAGAAATGCCACCAATCCTAAATATCTTTTTTTTGTTGGCACAGAGACGAAAGGTAGCTGGTCTGCTGGCTACCCCACTTGTATAAATCTACTTATTCAACTTTGCACTAACGTTTACATTTGTCTCGTTGTTGTTTATTTATTGTTAATGTTTATTTAGTGTTAAATTTGTTTGTAATTGCATAATATCCTCCTGAAAGGAGCGTCAAAGACGTAAATATAGCATAAAAGATTCTTACGAGGCAGTTTCGACCAGCCGGCCCTTCAGGCTGCTCATTAGGGCCCGTCCATGAGAACAAAAGTTTTGCTTAAAATAGCGGATAAATAAAAGTTCCCTGACTTCAGAGATATTCGGGTATGAATTGCAGGGAGTCTTCAATGACATCCCCAGTAAAAATCAGTTGCCTTTACTATAAAAGAGAGATGATAGCCTTAAATTAATCATTTTTTGAGAATGTTTGATGAGAGTTGGCCAAGAAACAAGTATTATTTTATCTAGATGATCTGAAGAACTCTCTTTCACAGGGTAATTTTCCAATTTCAACAATATTAGAAGAACATGGATATCATTAAGAGCAGTTTTTCTTAAAAATAAAATGGAAGCTTTAAAAATATTTAAATATTAGTCGATAACTTCTCTAGTCATAGGTATATGAATTCCATAAAACGGACTTCAGTTACTGATAAAACTTTATTATTAGCTCAATATTCTATGCATATTTGAATTCATAAAACGAACAGATTTGATCGAACGACATGGATATTCTTTACAAATATTTGAATTTGTTCTCTTAGTAGTTTGAACTTCTGCTTTCTATATAGCTCTTCAGATCTACTACATAGGATTTATACAAGTTTATGTGTATATCGAAGCTTTGGTACCCATATGTAAATTTATAATCTAAAATTTCATAATGATAAGTTACTTATGGACTTCATTTTCAACACCCATAGCAAACTTTATGCAAAATAAAGTTTCATATGCAGGATTACTCTTGACACGATCTTAATATGATCTTAATCTTGTCATGATCTTAATCCTACCAATACCTGGATACTAATCTCGCGGTAGCTTAGAATAATCGTTTTCAACATTCACATAAGTATCATTGTTTTATTGTGTAATATAAGCTCAAAAAATAATATCAGATATTGATTTGGATACAATATTGATATTTATTAACTATCAATTGTGATGAAATGTTTTCTTATTTCGTCAAAAGAAACCAGATTTCTTCAAAAAAATATGGATGTGAACATACCTGCTATATAATTTTAAATTTTAAGTATATTCAGCGTTAAAGCATGCTACATATTGTTAATTTCTTAAATATATTTACTAGCATTAGAGGAATGTTCGAATCGTTCATATATGTATATTAAAACATTTGTCGGTATTCTCGTTTTTAATAAATTGCATGAAATTTAAGAAAGTGAATGATTGAGTGACAAAGAAAAGGCCTGTATCTAGCAGTAGAATATAGAACAAGCTTTTTTTACACGTAACCGTCAAGGAACAATTAATAGAAAGATCTTCTGAATGAATGAATGAACTGTGCGATAAACTCATCCTCTGTTTCTTAATTGTATTTAATTTTAATGCATTTCTCTAAAAACTTGTACGAGTATGTGTTGTGATCGATGTACAGAAAAGAATAAATAAATAAAAATAGTACATTTGAAACGTTGGACAAACAGCGCTTTACAATTTTTTCATGTAAATATAAAAACTTTGTAATAACGGGTGAAGAGAACTGTAAAAAAAAATGTATAACAAAAACTAGTGAAGTTCATGCTAAAGGATTCTCGTGTTTCTTGCACTTTTACAAGTATACGAATAAATTATTATTCTTGCTTTTATTATAATAACTATTCTCGCAAAACACTAATATTTTTATTATATTATAATATTATAATAACTGTGTTCCAGATATAGGTACATAGATAGAGTTCGCGGCTACTATAGAGTGAGTGCCAAATTGCCATTATGTCCTCTATCAGAGATATCTGTGCCAAAATATCTGTTGCTTGCTTTACCAAGCGAGACTTAACACAGCTGTCAATGAATCAATACCGAATCAAAGTTATGCTTTATTTTTCAAGTTTATGTTATATTATTGATGGAAAACTTTAGTCCACACATTTTATAATTTTGAAAAAGTTTTTGATGTCCTTTGCAGTATTGGAAATGCATAGACATCCAAATTTATATAACACATCAAAAAGTTTTTTTTTTACTTTTATTGTCAATCTCCTACATTTATAATGTCCTTGGAAGCCGAAAGACGTCTTTCTGAATAAAAAAATTGTATTGTATGGACTTTGTACACTGCACCTATGAGTTGAACCTTGCACTTGTTTACAAGAAAAGCAAGGAATATTGATGAGTAGCAATACTTTATTTTGCTATATAGGATAGCTCCCTATAGGAAACGGGGCTCATTATAGATACGACCTTGACTTGCACTGGTTCGCTGCGTGATTGACTAAGTTGTGTTCGACATTATAAATAGGATTTATTATTGAATATATATATTTGTGTTGATATAAATATCCGTGTCGTTATTCAAAAGAACCTACAATATTGTAAACTACACAGTATACAAGAAAAATCAATATAGCGGAAAAAATATTTCTTTTTAATTTCATATAGATTCATCTACCTAAACACCGATACAATGAATAGAATGAAAAGGTTTTTTGTAAATTTTCATAAAACCATGATTGAAGAACCATGTTTACACAATGTAACATTGTGCAAATCCCGATCGTAGAAATAAAATGTGAGAAAGGCGTCCCAACTCTTAAGAATTGGCTGAATTCACGTAGATTTTCATGTTTAAATTAGTGTGATTCAGTGACTTTGTTCCATTCTCAACACAGTGAACCTTCTAATTAATTACACTATATATAAAAAATGCCGTAATTTTATTAAAAATGTTTCCTTTCATAAATCTTCTACACTTTTTTGAACGATTATTCTGTTTAAAATATATTTTTATTTATTATACAACTCCAAGTCTTAGGCACAGTAGTAAATTAAATGATAATATATGATAAGACACCCTTTCTGGCCACCTTTTATTATTTAATTTTATTCTTCACTATAAATTGGTAAAGATATTTCATATCCATACAAATTATCATAAAAATATCAGTTATACAATACAATGTACAGAGGAGAATTCATCGCTAGAATGCAATGTCTTCCAACTAACCCAGATATTTACCATGATATGAGATGTAAGTGATTACATGCAATGAATCCGCTGGATATCCCAGTTGTGGGAGATGAATCTAATTTTATTTTATTTTATAACAATATACGGGGTTAGCCTTTTTAAAATATATGACAGACATAAAAATAGAAAAAGAAAACAAACATAAAATATATAAAAGTATTGTGTTATTACTGATGATGACTACATTGTAGTTGAAAACGTTCTAATAATTAAAACAATCTCATAGTGGAATGAAACAGTGTTTTATTTAATTTAAATATTATCTTTTATAATGCATTTCCGAAAAGTTACACTTGAAAATATAGAATATTTACAAAATATATGACTGACATAAAAAGAGAAAAAGGAAACATACATATTTTGATAAATAATTTGTTTGATTATCAAGCTTTAGATTAGATTTATAGACAGACATTCTCAAATTTGCAAACAATCCATTCATATCTACTCATTAAAATCTATTCGACCTAGTTATTACAATATAAAAATAATATGTTTGATGTATTTTTCATATTGATATCGCGCAATGTAGGGCATCGTTTTACAATAATATAAGTTGTTAGGTACAAGTCTTCATACAATATGGTAGGTACATAATAATATAGAAGTAATAATAGTCTCAACGATGGCATTTCATTCTAGTGTTCATACTGTGAAGTAGAGAAATACTCATTTTATAAATGTTCGAGTTCGTTAGCAAATAATACATAACTCTGTTTTTTTATATCGCGTAATGCCGCTGTTCCGTGTAGCTCCCGGCAAAGTATTGGTCTCCCCCTTCCTTCGGTGAGCTTTCGAGTGTCAAATATTGAGCTCAAGAATAATATATCAGTTTACTCGACATGCGGCTTACCTTTGAAAAACAGAAAAACACCCACGTTTTGAAATATATCGAGTTCGTCGGTAGCCTGGAGGTAGAGTCTCGGCCTTCAGAACAAGGGGTCTGTGGTTCGATCCCAGGTGTCGGCAAACTCCCCTTTCACGGCACAAGCTTTTGGCTTAGTGTGAAAGGTGTATAAGGTTGTATTTGGGTTTATAACAAACCCAGATATATCTTTTTAAAAAATATATATATATTATAAAAGAGACATTTTACATTTTCAATTCAGCGATGAGGTTTGCCACCAATCCCAAATGTCTTATTTTTTATTGGCTCGTAGAAAACGGTTTGCATTTTTTTACATGAAGCTGGTTTACTCGCTACCCTACTTATGCAATATTCCGTAATGGTGTAGTGTTTTGTATATTATTTATCACGTATGGTGAAACCAAATGACCTTCTATAGAATCTCCCATTCCTCGAGTAAGTTTCGGAATAATGAAATTATTTAAAATATTAGTTTTACTATGTGAAAAACAAGTTTACCAAATGGTAGTGCAGAGGAGGCTTTCAGAGACGGAACCAATTACAGTATTTGAGTTAGTCATAAGCGATGAAAAAACTCAAAATATTTACTTTATTATATATTAAACATATTCAAAATATAATAAAAAGTATGTAGGACGTGTTCAATTGATGTCAAATAAATGCATATGACCCATGTCTGACAAAACAAAGAGAGATAGGAATGGCCTTCATCCGAGAATAAACGAGAAGGGGCTAAGAAGAATATTAAAAAGAAAATAACATTAAGCAAAATAGTTATGTCTATACAATAGTTTTATCTACTTTGTATATATTTTCGGCATTAACAGGACTTCACAGCCAGATTTTAATTTGAAATCGTTCGACTATAAATGCTAAAATTGCCTTAAAACAGGTGTTAACACCAAATTGTAGCTTTGAAACTACGTACGAACCAATAAACTACGAAGCAATAAAAAAATACTGTCTCTCTTTTTGCGGTAAGTGAAAAGGGAGATAAAAAAATAAGTATATTTCACTCATTATCTATGACACAACTTGGTCACTAACACACGTAGACATAATAATAATATAGTTAATATTATGTCCGAAAAACTACGGACATTAAAAAATCACTGTCTCTCTTTTTGCGGTAAGTGAAAAGGGAGATAAAAAATGTGACGTACGTGATGTATATTTCACTCATTATCTATGACACCAAATGGCACAATAATCATTGCGATAATTATTGACACAATAATCAATAAAGTAATTTCTAGAGATATTGAAATTGTTTTAGAGTAACTATGATTAAATTATCAAAGTAGATACATGAGCCGTTAACGAGTTTTAAATAATCTAAGAAAAACTTGTTTTAGATAATCGCTCGTTAATAGTGGACGTTCCACCGAAAGCGCGGTAGCGAAAAGCTCATATAATATAACAATTTATACATAGTGTACAATTCTGAATCTTAATGAACTAACTAACTAAAAAGTTGATTAATATTAGTCATTATGTAGTATTCAGCATTAGTTATGAACTATAAACAACTATAAACTCGAGAACCACCAAGTGCAAACGGAAAAATCTATGGGACAAACTAATATTATTCAGTGATGCCGCAATACAAAATGTATTTCACGTTCCGATTTACACTTTAACAACAGTTTAATAGTTGTCGCGCGTGAAAATTGTGAAATGTCAGATTTGCCGATATATTTTGGCGTTCGTATTTGCATCGGTGGTGGTGTAATTTTACAATTTATACATGCTAATAGTTGTGAGGGCCCTAAAAATAAAAATTTTAATTGAAAAAAACAACTTAATACTTCCAAAATATAGCAATATTCTGCGGTAAAATGACAGCAACTAATAATATTCGCACATTAAAAGTCGCGAATAAAATTCTGCCAAATCCAACTTATTTTAGTTGTCGGCTGTCAACTAAAATTTCATTCTGAATACGAAATCCATAGATTCTCGAAATTTATAGTTGTACTAAGGTGTCAAAATGAACTAATGAACTAAATTAGTACGGAAAACTGTGAATACGAATTAGAACTAATTATCATGACTCAACTATCTCCTCACACTTAGTTGACTTAGTTAGTGCAACTAAACTATTTTGTGATTCAGAATTGGCCATAGTTACTCTAAAACAATATCAAAATATTATTTTCCTTTTATTGTGCCCAGGGTTTGAATTCTAGTATAGAAAATATAGCAGATAATATTGCAGTAGGAACAGAGTGTTATTATTTGGTACCACGCATTGCTATCAGAACATTTCCATTCATCGCAACCACCGTACGCCATTATATTTATCCTTTGAATACATACTATACATATTACAAACCTACAATCAAATGTTATATTATCATATACATGATTCAAAGTACATGCAATGTTACATTGTGTATTCCAAAGACATAATAATTATATAACTATAGACTAGATATAAAGCAAAATGAGCGAAACACTTTATGGACGGGTATTTGTCCTGAACATAGTCGCACATTGCGAGTAATCAGTCGTAATTGGTTGTAGGCGAACATCACTTACTACAACATATTCCATAGACAAAGTAGAAAATACCAGAGAAAATGCTGACATAATAAGGGTGCACACATTTTAATATATTTTCCTGTACAATACAGGTTTTATTCAATATATACATATAATTATCCCGTGTAGGTATCCCATATAATTATCCCAAGGATAATAATTATCCCGTGGAGCACCCGGTAAAGAATTGGTCTCCCACTCTTCTGCGTAAGTTTTCGACTGTCCTGTAAAAGGCAGGTGTTCGAAAAAATTAAGACATTGTACATCTCAAATTCAGCGATGAGGTTTGCCACCCATCCTGAATGTCTTGATTTTATATTGGCACGAAGAGGACAGTTTGCATGTTTCTTACATGCAGCTGATCTGCTGGCTACCCCACTTGTGGGATATGCCGTGATGGTATAGTAGTAGTAGTAGTATTATTATGTTTCTGCCATTCGAATACTCAACATAAGTTCTGAACATTAACTTATAATATATGGGAATGACTTGTTCCGTAATTTATTTATTTATTCTTTTTGCACATCATCATTACATCTCATCTCAGATGAGATTTTTCTCCTCGCTGAGGAGAATGGTTAGTCAGTGGCCTGCCTAAGTCTAAAGGCAAACTATTCCAGAACAAGTTGATAGTTTTGAATCATCGGTGTTGGAAGGTTTGAAAGACATTTTTTTTTTATTTTTTGTTTTTATTTTCATGGCTTCGTTAGAAATGTAACATGTGCAATACTTAAATATGTTTTTTATAGAAAACTAGTACTGCGTTTCTTGTATATACTATATACCTACATAGAGCTAGGTCAATGTGTTGAATAATATTTTTCATCTTCTTTTCAGAAATAAACAATCTGCTAATAATAACGTAGCAGGAAAGTTGTAGCGCGTTTTGTTGTAAAATTGAATACTCTTACTCCAATATCCCATCCTGAAGGATATCTCTGGAGGATGAGGCTTCCTTCAGGAAGAATTATTTTATAAAATATTTATCGAATAATATTGCACAACAGTTGTACAATACAAACAAAATATTATACAAGGAAGTCGGAAATTGTTGGGAAATAAGTGAATAAATTTTTTAGCACTTTTTCTGTTAACTTCTTTATCGAAATTTCTTATTTAAACGTTCATCGCCACCATTTTTATAAAGAAAGATATTATTTTATTTCGAAAATTTGGTAAAGTGTTTTTTATCTCAAGATCTGTACCTGATCCCTTTCTCGAAATCATTCTCGGTTTATGGTGCTCGTTGTTGGAACAATCTTCCTTCTTCATCAATGTTTTTAAATCTTGTGTTAAGGAAAAAATGATATCTTCTAACTCAGTATTCGTTCCCTAGCCCCCCCCTCCCATCTTCGAATACCTGATCGCTGTTCAACTAACTTCTAACTTGCATTGTAACAGATAAAACGACTTGGATGTTCATAACAATCGATCGGTCAGCTGGCTACCCCATTTGTGGAGATACCATCGTGGGGTGAATGGAACTTTGATTTCAAATGTTAAATCTAAATACTTCTATAGACCACGACCACGGATTATAGTTTTAATTTGTTTTTTTTATTTTTGCTGTGAATTTTTTTTATTTTGCTCTTTTATAATATTTTTTACACTTTGACATGGTGCTACGTGGTTAGATGGAAGAAATCACTATATAGTGATAATCTCGCCAATGCACATCATCACATTTTTTCTTGTGAATATTGCTTTATTTTATTTGTTAGATGAATGATGATGTGCAAGAAGAATAAAATACATAAATAAATAAAGAGACCCTTTACATCCTTTTAGTACTGAAGAAAAAGAATTTATTTATGTATTTATGTATCTATATTTATTTTATTGTGTCTTGACATTTCAACATTTTTGTATATTCTGTTTGTTGCGCCCTTTCTATTATTATTATTATTACTGACAATAAGACGATTCTTACAAGGATCATTACAGCTGAAGGCCAATGCGATCCCAGAGATTCTATTCTATTCTATTGTATTAATATTTTCCTTCTTGTATTATTGTAATGATGATAAAACCAAGTGTCCTGTAAAGGACCTACGGGAGATGTTGAAGAATAAAGAATATTTAATAAGTTAATAACCTGGTTTCGACTAACAAAGTCACTGTCAACCTTTTTGTACATCAAAACCAGGTTATTCTATGATTAATGGTAGAGTAAAAATAAAACCAGTTGTGTTTTCTTCCACACACAAACATGGAGTTTTACAAAATAAACGCCAACTCAACCAATAATTATTCTATTTATAAAAGAAATATCAAATTAAATAAAAATAACATTTCATATAAATACGAGTATAATAATAATTATGCAATAATATAAAGGTACATACAAAGAGAGAGTTAGTTGATTAATCCAAGATTAAGACATGGTGTAACATGTGTCACGTCTAATTTGCTGCTTCAGCTTAGGGTATTTGATTAGATTAGGGTGAATATGTTATATTATACACATTCATCCGAACTCGCAATTACGAAATAGCAACTTTTCCAACAGTTATGCCTGGCTAAATCACACCTTGAGATTAACGGTGTTCTTATTTTGAATAAAATAAAATTTAAAAAAATTAAAAAATCTATTCTTTTCCTAAAAAGATTTTGTTATAAATCCAAACGCCATCTAATATGCCTTTCACAGTAAGCTAAAATCTTGTGTCGTGAAATGAGAGTTTGCCGGCACCTGGGATTGAACCATGCCCAGCCGAAACACTATTTCCAGGTTACCGACGAACTGCATTGTATACTAGGCGACCACTGCGATCAGCTTCCATCTCTGTCAACAAACTTGTAGAACCCAACTGAGCAAGCATTTCCAAAGAGGATGTTGCGGGGCCAACTGCCTGGAACCGATTACTAGCGGATTTAGACAGAATTAATCTATTACCACATTCAGGAGCAAGCTGAAAATATTGCTTTTCAGGAAAAGCCAAGGCGTCCTTGAGATGGTCACGGATCATTAAACGGCGCCAAATACAAAATGTCTATATAATTATTACAACTTAATATAATAAAAATGGCATTAGGTAATTTCTGAAACTAATCACTTTTGTAAGTAAAGTACATGTTGAAAATCTATGTGTACATAATCAAGGTAAGTTTTGAAAAAAAAACATATTTGGCCATGAAACAATAGCTGCCATTTCAAATTAAATTCTTGTATAAAATTTGTATAGGTGGAATACTTCAATTTTCAATATATTTTAAATTTACATTTCTACTGTTATACGGTTTTGGTTTATGTAGGTATAACTTTATTTTCAGACTAACAATGGCTAGTAAGCCTGGGTTAAATATGCATTTTGGTGAGAATGGGTGATTCTATGTAATATTAAAGGAGAGAAATGCTACAAGACAGATGTGAGAAGAAGGGAACGTGTAATGATAATTAAGATTTCAGAATTATAATTGGATCATTGGTAACAAACTTTTGCACAATTTAAATGTAACCAAATATTTTATAAAATAATAAACTTGACAATTAAAGCAATCAATTTTAAATACTAAAAATTGTCACATATTCCTGAAACCTAATGAATACCCTATTACATGAAAATATTATTATTTTGTAGCAATGAGCTAAAACTCTCATGAAAATGGTTCCTTATGCAAAAAGCATCAGTTGAGCATGTCCCTGAATAATAAAATTACATGCATTATATTATTTACGTTACTAAAAAAGTAAGTAAAAATTACGCTATCGTGTAATACCTACTTAATAAGTGTTATATCGCATGTATGTATGTATGTTCGAGTTCGTCGGTAGCCTGGAGGTAGAGTCTCGGCTTCGTGAA
Source organism: Athripsodes cinereus (assembly GCA_947579605.1). NCBI lineage: Eukaryota > Metazoa > Arthropoda > Insecta > Trichoptera > Leptoceridae > Athripsodes > Athripsodes cinereus. The sequence continues at coordinate 20,466,655 of OX388318.1, read as the reverse complement.
CAGGGGGTCCGTGGTTCGATCCCAGGTGCCAGCAAACTCCCCTGTCACGACACAAGCTTTAAGCCTACTGTGAAAGGTGTATAAGGTAGTATTTGGGTTTATAACAAAACCCAGATATATCTTTTTTTTAATGTTGGATTATTTATTCGGCGCCGTTTCATGGAGCAACCATCTCACGGGCGTGGAATCGCCAGTTCAGAAATTAAATGGCATCAACTAAAAAACAAAATCTTGAGTGCTTAAGCCGCGGAGAATCCGAAGAAAAATGGTCTCCAACTCTTTTCCATAAGTTAAAAGGCAGGTGTTTGAAAGACATTTTACATCTTGATCTCAGTGATAAGGTTTGCCAACTATCCTGAATATCTTATTTTTTTGTTGACACGTAGAGAACAGCATAGATGTTTATTACGTGCAGCTGGTTTGTTGTTTGCTGCATTCATGGTGTAAAACGTTATAGTATAATACAGTACAGTAAAATAGTGTAGTAAAATATGTAACATAAAAAATATAAAGTATTTTCTACCTCGACATTTTCGTTTAACCTATATTAAATCCCTGCATTGAAAATTCTTGTTTATTTATTTGTGAACTGTAATTAATTTGATTAATTGATTACTTCTTCATAGCAAATATTTAATGATTAATGTTTTGCGAGGGCTTGTACCGTGCATACATTCCCATATTGTGGATAAATTAAAATCAGATTATTAAAAAGCAGTCATGATTAATTATTTAATTGACTGACAGAGGGCGCATATTTATGCATAGTTTCTATTGACATAGTTTAGAATTATTAAACCTAAAAAAATTACTCTTTTTTATTTAATTTTCAAGTGTTTTGTAAAAGGCATATATTTGTAAATTGTCACATCTTCAATTTAGTTTTGATGTATGTTACCCGTCTTGAATAATTTTCTTTTTATGGTAGGGAGAGGCTGATCTGCATGCGCATTACATGTTTGAACTTATTCTGCTGGTTATGCTGTGTTTTATCAGTATTTACTTCTTAAAACTCCATATCACTTAATCATTATCATCATCTCCGTCGAACCCTCAGTTCTGAGGATTGTGACCATCGTGCCTTGTTCATTAGACCATATTCTGTCTCCACCTCGAGAGATCCTCCGCCACTTGCAAGGCCCCGTGCAGTGAGCTTTTCATTACTTATAATAACAAGAAAAAATAATAGGAACTTGGTTTACTACTATTACTACTACTGCGTATCCCATCACGGCATATCCCACAAGTGGGGTAACCAGCCTACCAGCTGCATATCGTCGTCGCATATTCAAAAAGGGACATGTGAATTCATAAATGTTTTGACATTTCCAGAATAAACTGCTCATAATAATATCATATCCATTTTATAAAGTGATTCTAAGTATCAAATATTAAAATTCAATACTTAAAGAATAATATCACATGCCAATAGAAAGTCCACACTACAATTTTAATGTCTTAATGAACAGTTTTAAAAGAGTATGCCCAAATAAAAATGTGTGCACATGTCTCTTTTTGAATATGCAACGACGATATAATAAACATGCAAGCTGACTTGGTTTACCAGTTTACTAAATGCACGATCATCTTCTCCGTACTATAAAAACATATGACATTCTGGCATGCCTAATCGTTGGCATTTTAAATCAAAACTATAAAACTAAAATTTAATAAAATTAAATAATTAGACGTTCAAGGCCTGAAAGAGATACACGCTGAAAGAACTTGCTTGATTATTTAAAACCACAATTCACAATACATCTTTGAAATATAGGTACATATAACAACTAGTAATAGAATGTATAGAATGAATTTATAATCCAGGTTATTCACCGATTCGACGAATGGACTTTGTGGTGTTATACTTGTATAAAATTCGTTTTCTTTACACAATGATCGCGTGAGGAATTTTGAACACCTACAAGTTGGTATGAGTATGTTTCAAAATAATGAAAGTATTATTAATACCAAGTTACCCCTTTGCCTGATGTAGAGGGGTAAATATAATAACACCTATCGTACATGGAAGTGAGAAAAATGTGAACTAATTTAGTTATTACTTCAACGATCACCTACGAGATTTGTCCTTTAGGACTCCCCCGAAAATAAACCAAATTTAAATGGCTTTGAGTTTCTTTGGAAAATCCTAAATGAAATGATCACCGATGCATCTTATTGGTAGGGAGTTTTATTGTTGATTCTATATGGCTAGAATACTTAGGGCATTAAAAAATTAAAAACGTGAAGGTACTACTATTATTGGTGTGGATTAGTTGAAAGAAATCGTGCCTCTGCGATTAACTCTACTTTTAATCTGGGAATCTTAATCATATACAGTATTTGTAAACATTTGTGCATTCTGTAATTGGGTTCATACTATACCTAATTGTTTTATACTATATTTATGTAAAAACCTGTTAAATGCCAATAAAGGAAAATAAAATAAAAAATAAAAAAAATAAAAATAAACTCGCACTCTGTATATTGAATATATGATTGTATCTGATTGAAATGTATTTTCATTCAAATTTATTTGTGATCAATGCGCAGTAAAAAATAAATAAGATGGCACAGCACTCTTATGCGAAAGTTTTCGAGTGTCCTGTAAAATAAGATATTTTACATCTTGAATTCAGCGATGAGGCTTGCCACCCATCCTGAATGTCCTGGTTTTATATTGGCACGGAGAGGACAGCTTGCATGTTTATTGTATGCAGCTGGTCTGCTGGATACCCCACTTGTGGGATATGCCGTGATGGTATAGTAGTACTAGTAGCAGATCTAGTATGAGTTTCGTTTTATTTAACATTTTTCACATTTGTTTGAAACAATGAATGTTTCATATATTTTTCGCCAAATTTCTTGATTGTTTTAATATAAGAGTGATATTTCACATGATTACTTGATCACCTCAAGATCTCGTACTAAAAGTGCTGAAAATTATGAAACTATTTTTTTTCCATTATGTTAATTGTGAACCTTGTCAATCTTGACTGACTTGATTGACAATGTCTCTGAAAGGCGAAAGATGTCTCTCTCAATAAAAGACAATATTTTGAAAAAAAAACAATTGTTTGCAATGCCATTATGGAATTCTACTACCTAAAAACCGACACAGTGAATAACTGCAAATGAAGCTTTTAGGCAAAAGAAAAAAAAAACAAAATACGGTTTGAGCTTAAATTTATATCCCAGCAAATCTAAACAAGAGTCGATAAAAAATCATAGAAGATCTTCTTTTAACTGAAGACGAATAAAATATTCTTATTTTGGCATCTGTAAAATGTTAATACATTTATTCCTTAGAACATGTAATCAAAATAATATATATAAATCACTGATATTGACAATATCATTGATAATCAATGAAAATCTAATAATGATTCTCTGTGTTTACAAGTAATGTTTGCTGAAGTATAATACATACATACATATGCACTATTACTACTACATATACCAAAATATTATGATTATATTCTAAATACGTTCCTAGATTAATATAGGTATGTACACATATTCATACTTACATTATAAAACATATTAATAACATCTAAAGTATTAGTGTATTAGAAGTAGTGGTAGTGGTAATAGTATTAGTTTTAGGATATTGCCAATATGAAATACAGCGAAGGTTTGTTTTCCACAATACTGCTTATACCTAAAACACTTATATTCAAAGTCCAAATCACACAATAAGATTTAAATCAGATACCAGTCAGATACCAAAATGTGTTCAATACTTTGTACATGTCATAATAATATAACATGAGAAATGTTTTAATCCGTCCTAATGTAGTACAAAAATAAGTTTGAGTATCCGCTACATAAACTTTTACTATGCAAGTAAAATCAATGTAATTTATGCATACTTGCATCTATTATGCATTTTTCTGTATAGTAAAAATGCATTCACATATTTATTAACTAAAATATTTCGGTTAATACGCAAAACAAAAAAAAATGTAATTTTAATTTACACTCTAGTCTCCATTATGCAATAAATTATTGAAATAATTATGATATTTTTATGCCTACCTATAGAACTTTTCAATCTGCATATTATTAGTATGAATATTGTAAGAAAATACTTAAGTAATTATGTATGTGAATAAGTTTAATTTCGTGCCAAATTATCATCCTTATCTTAGCCAATAAATCTGTTAACAATTACAATGCGAAGTCGTGCCGTAAGAAAATTAATACCTCGACTGTCAGATACTTTTCGGCGATGTTAGATTTTTTATGTGAAAAGGACTAAATATTGTTATTTTTCATGCTGGCTACAAAAACAATTTACACCACATGAATTAACACTATAAAAAATCTGAAATATAATTAAAATAACCGACGTAATATTATTGTCGTGAAAAAAAGTGTAACGTACTTTGTTATTTCAGTACTGGAAGAAAGAAACATTAAAATGCCTACAAAATAATATGGAGGGGAAACAACACTCTGTCGATTTTCGTCCGAATACAAGTTTGAGCATAATGCTATAGAGTGCTTCTCTTTCTGATATTCACCAATACTGAAAATGCGTTATATTTTATAATATCCGTATACAAAAAAATATGTCATATTGTCAAAGCAAAATAACCCTTATTTGATAGAATTTATGATGATCGAATGAATGTATCTATAGATGTCGTGTGCATGGTTTGGATGTGTGATTACTTATTTGCATGCTTCGGCTGATTCAACTGATAATATGTACCAAATATCTGTTGTGCACCTCAAAATAAAAAAATAAATTTAATAAAAGCAATGACCCACATAATTTAACACAAAAATTTATGTGAATTTAATGTCCTATAATTCATCAATTTTTCAGTATCCTTGAGGTGCTTTAGCGCGTAAATGACACTTTAATATTGTAATAATAAATAATAAATAAATAAATAAACACAACATTTGAAAAATAAAGTATTTATGTAGAAGAAACTTTAATCAGGCTCACTATTAAATGTAATTTCTTGACATAGTTTAGTTTTCCTCCGATCGACAGAGTATAAAAAATAATGAGACTGTTATTATACGCGTACTGAACAGACACGTTTTGAATAAATGAAAATCATTAAGCGTGCATGATTACTTAAAAATGTAAATAAACTGAAAAATATTTTATCACAAACTTTAAGTACGACTGCATTCGGGTAGCCTCCGCCATCAAAAGCACATCAATATTGACTTAGCCTATATAATTATGTAGAATGGAGTAATTGTAATCATCCATAATCTTATAGAAAGCAATATTTTACTTGATTTATTTTGACTTGAACACCTTGCTTTATATGTGTTTTAGTGATATTTTGTTTAATTAATCTGTAGTTTGTTAGAAATGTTGAATAAAAACTTTTGAATATGTATAATATGTGGACTTGGTCGGCAGTGGTAAGATTCAAAACTGATAACTTTGTAATTTGAAAATATGAGGATCTATGTGCCATCAAACTACCTGTATAATTCAGCAATGTCACTCTCACAAGTTGGACGAGTAATGATATTATGGAATGAAATGATCATATAAGTCGTTCTTTACAAGCAATGGAAAAAAAATAATCAGCCACTTCTGCCCACTGCCAAATGAAGACCTTTCCATAACTTCAAGATTTTCTGTCTTGGAGTTTCTGAAAACTTTCGTAAATGGCTTTCATCAGGCTTTCGTAATTGAGGTTTTTCTCTACCTTTTTCAATGTCTTCGCAAAATCTCCACTAAATTATACTATTTTCTTTTTCCATGATATTGGCTATAAGCCTAGCAATTTATCCAGCCCAATTGTTAGTAAGAAAACTTCAATATGCGTTTTAACAAAATAAGTCGTAACTTTATTAAAAGGCATTATAATATTACCACCTGTACATACAAAAAATTGCATACTAGGAAGACCTTTTATGAAACTAGAATTATCCCTAATTCATCGATCATCTTACTCACAAATCAATTTGTTCTGTGGTGTACCTAATAAATATTAATATTTAAAGTTTAATTTTTCCTTTTTTTAAATGGCCGCTGATGTTCTATGGTCAGAAAGCGCTAAAAATGTTTTTTTTAACCAGAAGTAATTTTTTCAGACATAAAATCGAAACAACGCTAATATCTGTTTCTGCGAAATATATTACTAAGGCAGATATAAGATATGAAAAATAATTTATTCCGAGATAACAAACAGTATGAATATTGGAGTCAAGAAAAATAAGGCGTTTATACATCTATCTATCTATATCATCACGGCGTATTCCACAAGTGGATTAGCCAGCGGACTAACTGCATATAATAAACAAGTAAGCTGTTCTCTCCATGCCTGTAAGAAAGTAAGACATTCAGGATAGATGGCATACCTTATGGCTAAATTGAAGATGTTAATTGTCTTCTTCTTGATGTTGTAGTGAATAGGAAACACCAAAATAGTATTGCTATGATTGGCTGGTGATGACGTCAGATGTAGGTACTAGATTCTACAGATGATTAAAATTATCACAATTTTCTATCATTCGAATTTTCACCGACCGGCTGACCACACATACTTTTAAGTGTTCTATCTTTTTTATAACTTTTTTCTTATGTATTTCTTTTGTCTTATATTTTATCTTAAATGATAGTTTCTTAAAGTTTCAAAAACCGCGAGTTTTATTTGTAGAATTGGTGAGTAAACTTAATCTTCCTAATCCTCACAAATCGTCTTTATAAAGATCTCTCTTAAGAAACCTCTATCTTTGTAAGTAGAGGATTGTCTAACACAAAGGCAGTCTGGCAAAACACTTCAATGTTTCACAAACACCGTTCTTAGCGATCGATCATTTAGCACCCAATACAGGTGCATTGGACCTAGTGGGGCAGCAACACCAACGCAAATTAATTATGAAATTATGATCATACTGGCGAATTTTTCGACAATCTACCTACATGTACCTACATGTATAATTATGCGTTATTGTTGCAATTATTGTCGAGAATTCGTTTGTAGTCGATCGCCAAATGCGTGTTTGTCTAGGGGGTCTGGCTTTTACAGGGCACTCGAGAACTTAATAGAAAAGTGAAAGACCTAATTTCCGTCAAGAACTTCACAGCTAGGTGTACGTATGCTTAAATTAATATTATTATAGGTTCCTGCCACTGATTTTATTTAACCTTTAGGTATATTTTTTCACTCGTTATGAAAATGGAATAGTTGCATGCGGTGCGCGAATCGAAGTTAGCGTGATAGCATACCGTAGTAGTGTATTGTACTAGTAGTATGGAGAGGGTGTATAAAAACAAACAGGAATTTAACCCCTCAATATCAATCATTTAAATACTTTAAATAATATTCATAATGATATTAAAAAAAAACTGTGATAAAGTTTATAAAAAAATTACGTAAAAAAAAGTACTTATGTACATAAATTATTGCACATTATCCAATCATTATATATTTGTATACAATTATTATATTTGTTTATATTATGATAGGTTTCTGGGTAACCTCTTGTTGTCTACTACTATATTTCGATGAAATATCATTCATCATCTTCAAGTGACAGACATTTCAAAATGCTTGAAGAAATAATTATTGATTCAGTATCCGATAAAGAAGAGGACTCCCACACTTTTCTGTAAATTTTCGAGTACCCTGTAAAAGGTACGTGTTCACAAAACCCCACATATATAAAAGCATGCCACTTATCTTGAATGTCTTTTTTTTTATTTGTAAGGGGTGGACAGTCTGCATGTGTATTATTTGTGGAATATGCTGTGATGGTATGGTTAATTAATTTCATGCTCCACTGGCTTCCCAATTTGTGGTAGATAGAATGATGTATTAACAGTAATTGTCATATTTTGGAATCAAAATTCTGTATTTGTTTCACAAATGAATTTGTGAAATACACTTACCATGTGATAAAACACCAAGCAACGATGCTGTTATTTAAAAAAAAATACATTTGGTTTTAAAATAAATCCAAACACAGTTTAGACACCTTCACAACAAGCAATCATTTCAAACCGTGACAATAGAGTATGTCAGCAGCGAGGAGAAAATTTGTCCATCAGTTTACTAAGCACCTCGTTTGACGATGTTTGAATTTCCTGAAATTAATATTATTTGATGATTGGAAATATTGTTTTATGGTCCCTTGCAGCAATTTTTCTCAAAAGTAGAAAACTTTTCTTCCGGGCTGAGTGACCGTGGTCTCCAGGACAATTTTGTATCCAAACGTTTCACCCACAACTAAGACGGGCATCTTGAGGGGTCAGTTTACACGAGCTGTCTATCACATGCTAATGACGCCGGCCGTGAAAGCCTAAGATCATACAATTTTTCTCAGAATGCTACATTTTTAAACTTCTACGGTTCATTTTTTTTTTCAATTCATACATAACGTTTCATAAAATTCTCGTTGATTTTTTATTACACCTTGTATTTACGGTAAAACATACCTATAGTTGTACTATTATTGATCATGACAAAATGTCTTTACCGACAAAATTAATAATAGCAACATTATGACGCGAGTGTTGAGGGTGAAGGGAGGGGGAGGAGTTAGTTATAATACTGAGGGGCATGCAGAGGCAGGGGGGGCATTACTATTATTATTATTTGTATTTATAGTCACGGTGGTGTGCGGTAGTTATTATTATATTCTATATCCATCCATTAAACGTCATTCATAAATGAAGTAACCCACGAATGATAGGTAATATTAATAAATAATCAATTTACTTATGTACTATTAAATAAACTGACAAAATATTACCTGAATCGACCAACTACACAATAAATAATTTACCGAATAACCATTGACTATAATAGTGAATCCGATATAAACTTTCTCATAGTGAATTTTTTTTTAAGTTAAGTAAAGTTCAATATTTTATAAACATAAATACAGATAAAAAAACACATACATAAATCACTAAACATTAACAAACACTCACCTCGAGTTAATACCTTTCTTCAAAATTATCTATACCAACGATGGTTTAAAGCACAGAAGACACATGTCCACATTTGACAGTTCAGAGAAAACAGGGTTTGAAAGTTTGAGATTCAAAATTAATTAACTAAATTTAAATTAATTCAGAAGATTTCCTTGGTGGAAATGTGCTTTTTAAGAATCAATTATGTCGATATTATTACATTCTCAAATATTTTATGTGACATGTTACATTTGTGCACAAAAAAATGATAATTTAAGAATGTTTGGCATCTGGTTTTAGTTAAATATTTCGATAATGATATAAATATTATTGGTAATTATCTAATCAGGACATAGATGACGTTGCAACCGATCTTGTACATATATTAACTCATTTTACCAAATAGTGGACATTTGTGTCTTTTGTGCTTTAAACCATCGAAATAATAGCAATAAAATGAATAGGTCACCGTAAAATCAAACAAAACTATTTTATGAAGATAGATATAAGATGCATTAACGAAATAACGTTTTTTTAGCTACAATGCAATTTCGTTTTATTTTAGAAAGGAAATAATAACATTATTCTGGGACCGCATTGGCCTTCAGCTGTAATGATCCTTGCATGAATCGTCTTATTGTCAGTAATAACATAACATGTTTAGACAAATCACACTATATATCTCATTATTCAAAAACAAGAGCGTTACCTCATCGCCACACCGACAGTCAATGCATCATATTTAACATCAAAGGTTTACATCGGAGGTTTGCCACCTATCCCGAACGCCTCACTTTTTATGCACGAATAGGATAACCTGTAAATTACATATGACATGCAGTGGTTACCCTACGCGATGGCATAGATAAAGATAAAGCATTGAGTATTATGTATAGCGAATCTGATTTAATCTAGATTGAAGTATTTTGGTCGCTTAACGTGATATTTTCCATGTTTCGGATTTTCTTGTCTTTAAATCTTGATGATGGTGAACTACCACCATTTAAAATGTTTAGTAAAATTTGTTTTAAATGTATGAAACAACAGCCCCTTAGACAAGCTTGCACTTTTCGATCGACTACAAACGAATTTACGACAGTAACCGCAACAATAACGCAAAATTACATGGTACATGTAGGTAGATCGACAAGTGCGGGTTTGTCTACGGCCCCAGGTGATGTAAAAAAATGTGGACGATTGAGAATCGTATGACTGCCCAATGATCAAAATCTCAAGGGTTGTTGCGTTTTGAATGATAAAAATTAACGCATCTGCGTGAAGAATTTTATGAATGTGGAGGAAGCAAAAGAGGGATGCAAGAACTGATAATAAGCATAAGCTTCTCCATGGGTAGTGAGATACATAAGTAGATCGTTTAGAAATTCATATACAAATCTGATTGTTTTATATATTCATAACAAATAGACAATTTAATTTGAACTATAACATTTTGAATCACAGTACAAAATATTTTCAGCTGATATTATCGCAAAGCTCTAGTTTTAAATGACTTTCACTTTACTGTAAGCTCAGTCAGTAGCTAGAGCCTCCCATCAAGTTAGTGTGTAGATCTTTGTAACAGGATTATCCTTCTCTAAACGACATGGACTCAGAGCGTGTAAGCTTCTGTATAAAGCTTCATTTAAGAAATCTTTACTACTGAAATTCAGGTCTTACAGTTCGTTATGTGAAAGGTTATATTTTACACTATTAAATAAGTATATTTTTGCTTTGTATAAGAAAAATGTGTCACAATTTAATACATATTATTATGGACCTATCCTAATTTACCTTTTTATATATAGGTTAATTTTTCGAAAAAAATTAAGACATTTTACTTCTTAAATTCAGCGATGAGGCTTGCCACCCATCCTGAATGTCTTGATTTTATATTGGCACGAAGAGGACAGTTTGCATGTTTCTTACATGCAGCTGATCTGCTGGCTACCCCACTTGTGGGATATGCCGTGATGGTATAGTAGTAGTATATAGGTTACTATACCGACAGAATTAGTTTTTTTTATTATTTTAGGTTGCCCACCACATTCCCTTAAATGCTTTAAGAACTGAGCTCCTATATCATCCAAACTCAACGAAACAAAAAAAAACTTCAAATACTTCACAATAACCAATACGGTTGTATAGTGAAAGTGGAGTAAGTCCATAACGAGTGTAATCGAATTTGGGATCTGCTGATGGAATACGCGAGTCTCTACTATCAAGATACTGATCACTTCTATAAATATTTCACTATTATTTATTACAACTACTAGGTATACTATCACAGCGTATCCCTCAAGTAGGGTAGCCAGCAGACCAGCCGCATGCAATAAACATGCAAACTGTTCGTGCCAACAAAACACATAGACATCCAAGATGAGTGGCAAACCTCACATAATTTTTTTTTTATTTACATATTAAAATTAAACACATTTTTTAATTTCCTTTAATTTTTTGTTATTGAATTCAATAAACTTAATCTTATATAAAAAAACTTATTTAAAAAAAACAGTTCAGAAGACTCCATTAACACAAAACAACGATAATATAAAAACATGCTTGTAACAAAGAAAAGACTTCTAAAGATAATTCCTTTGTCTAGAAATGAGTTAACTTCTAAAGCTAATAAAAAGCTCATTCATTCAGAAATGGGATAGATAATAATTAAGCAAAATGAGAAAACAAAAAATATACGTATTGATGCAGGAGACGAGTTCACTTTGTGTATCATGTTACATCCTAACAAATACAAATAAGTTCATCCTAACAAATACAAATAAGTTCATCCTAACAAATACAAATAAGTTCATTCTAACAAATACAAATTAGTTCATCCTAACAAATACAAATAAGTTCATACTAACACTTGCCTACAAGTATTTCACAGGAGAAGTCACAAAAATACAGCCTTCATTTTCATAAAACAGGTACCGTAAAAGCGTATTACTTGAGACACTTTTCATATATAAATGCACATAACATTTTTGTTTATAATCTGATTCAAATAGTTAATGTTTTGTTTTATAGGTGGTACTAAATAGTTAATGATTTTTGCAACAAAAATTAAAAATTTGCATATATATATATTTTTTATACATATATATTGATTGTCTCAAGTTACCCTCACTGGTGTAATACTTGAGACAAGGCTTGTTTTGTATGAAAATGAAAGTATTCCTATGACGTTTCAATCTTGAGACAAAATATAATGAATTTTCTATCGTTTTTATTTTTTATGTACTTGTCGTTTTAATGAAACATGAGTATTTTATATAAAAAAAAAAACAAATAACATTTTTCAAAGACAGGAATATTCGAGATTGTGTTTATTAAAAATATAAAATAAATAATTCAAGAAATACGTAAAAAAGAGTTATTATAAGCAATAGAAGACATTAATTATACAATAAAATAAAAATAGAGACATTAAAAAAAAACAATTAAAAAGTTAACATATTTCATACGGGAAGAAATATCGGCCCCGTTTCACCGAAAGTCCTGCAAGGGATATGGCTTCTGCTAAAATATCTTCATCCTTACTGCTTAATGTTGTTGGTCTTCCTACATTTGCTAGATGATTTCCTTTGATCTTTCGCTGAATTGTGCAGCGAGACATACCATATTTTTCTGCCGCTTTCCTCAGCGTCATACCCTTGTTGACAGCATCGACAGCTTTTTTTAATGATTCCTCGTCATAGTCTTTATATTTTCTTTTACCTAACTGATGCTTGTAATGTTTCCCAGCCATCATGAATCAAATCTGAAATCGAAATACATAACTTGATCATAGAATGAGTATAACATGAGACAAATGTTTAACTTCAGACATGTCTCAAGTTACACACATTCCGATGAAATTTTATTAAAAATATTTTTTTTTAATTTCTTACATGACAATATTTATTTTGCCTATGGTTTCAACAACTCAAAAGGATAGGCTAGGTCATCAAACGTATAAGAGTTGTCACAAAAATCTAGAAGAACTAATGAACTGCAAAGTTATATTGAAATAATTTTTGGTAATTTTTTTCATTTAAATTTATGTAAATAATCCAGTAACTTACCTGCAAATAATCCTTCACCGCGTATTTTAAAAGGAATCACACACTCGATAATTGACATCCAGGATAAAAATAATCAGTGCCACCCCCATCATAATGTTGCCAGAGCACAAAAACAAAAATTACTCTTTTTGTCTCAAGTTAGCATACTGTCTCAAGTAATACGATTTTACGGTACTACATAATTATTTAGTTAAAGCTCTCTATAAAATACATAAGATTCCTTTTAGTTAAAGTAGTCCCCGTAAAGGGAGTCCCCGGTATGAAATAGATTTCCCACTCTTTTCTGCTAGTTTTCGAGTATCCTGTAAAAGGCAGGTGTTCGTAAAAACTCAACAATATACATCTACAACTTATGAAGCGATGAGCTTGCCACTCATCCTGATTTTTTTTTTATGGGTAAGGAGAGGAAAATCTGAATGTTTATTACGTACAATTATTCCGCTGATTACCTCAATTGTGGCATATGCTGTGATGATATAGTAATAATGTATTTTACAATTTTACAAAAAAAAAATTTTAAAAATAATCTTGCAATACGTGGGAGTCGAAGATGACTATAAGAAAAATTCAAAAACAAATAAAATCTGCATTGCTGAACTGACAATAACATGTTCGTCGGAAAAATAATTTTTCATGCACTTTTTATCAATACCTATTCTTTTTTGTCACGAAGAGAAAACTCTTTATATTTATTAAATTTAGTGAATCTGCTTACTACCCGAAGTTGTGATAGTAAAGAAAACTTGAAAAATAGGATGATTGTTATAAATGACATCGGCCTTAATCTTTTCTGTAACTTTTTGAATATCCTCTAAAGCAGTGGTCCCAACCTTTTTATTGTCGCGAACAGGTCAACGTTTGACAATTTTACCACGGCCCGCTTAGGAGAGTACTTTGATTTAACTGATGAACTTTTTTATAATATTATGTCTCAGATTTCTTTGCACTCTAAATTTCTACCCCCGCCCCCAGGTTTTCGAAAAGGTAAAATAATTTCACATTTATCCTTGGTTTTATTAATATTTCACAAATTCGGTTATCTTGGTAGTTTATATTGAAGAGGACGACGCAACAAAAAAGAACTGACCTTCATGTTCCTTCCACGGGTTGGGGACCACTTCTGAAATAGGTGGATACTCGCAATCGTGGATATATCGAATAATCTATAAATTCTTCAACTTCATATCGGATATTTAACATCTTCTCAGCGATGCAATGTGCAACTAATTTTGAATTCATATCAGAAACCTCGATTGGAGAACCATGTCCACACAATGCAACATTGTGTAGAATCTAATCGGAAGAAGTGAGAAAGGTGTCCCAACGCTTACGAATTTGCTCAAGGCTGGCTTAAGTGATCACTTTCGGTGTCCATGGACAACGTTCACCAATTCTACCATTCTGACTGTCACGATCGAGGTGACTGTCACGGTCCACCAATCGAGAGACGCTTTATGCAAACCTTAGAAGCGACCATCTTTTTGGGATCTTATTTTTCAGATCTCAAATAGATCGCGATCTCCCGTCTAAATGGCGCCGGAACAATTAAGTTCAATACTTTATCGGTTGCTAAGAATGGTGGAATTGGTGAACCCTGTCCATGGACACCGCGAAAGTGATCACTTAAGCCAGCCTTGAGCCAATTTGTAAGCGTTGGGACACCTTTCTCACTTCTTAATATTAGATTTTACACAATGTTGCATTGTGTGGACATGGTTCTCCAATCGAGGTTTCTGATTGGTTTTGTCATCTGCACCCAAATCCGGTTAAACAATAAAAAAATTAGTAAATATTCTAAACATTTGAATTCATATCTTTCAATCTATACCATCACGACATATCCCACATGTAAGCTAGCTAGCAGATCAGCTGCATGAAATAAATCACACAAGCTGTCCTCTCCATGCCAACAAAAATTATGGGCGGCAAACCTCATCTTCAATGTCTCAATTTAATAGCATAATATATCTTGTCAATGGTCTACTGTATGTTCATGTTCTTTTTCTGTTTTAGAATGTTATGTGAAGTGAATAATATGATTAGCTAATTTCATTTCTTTTTTCTTTTTATGGATTTGTAAACGTACTGATATATTTGTAATACTTATCCGTAATTTTCACTGGTCAAATATTGATTAAATGTAATTTTTAATTGTAATAGTGTACCTACCAAATGACTGTATGTTTTACTTGGTTAAAAAATAAAAGAAAAATAAAGTAAAAGAAAAATAAAATAAAAATACCTAATGATTTGCAGGTTCATTACATTGTGGTTTGAGTCCACGGATTAATTGTTTGTTTTTTTTTTTTTTTATAAGACCTTCACCAGACTAATTGGTTTTGAATTAATACAGTTCCTCGTTCAACTCTTGTGGATTTGTAAAATTCTTTAAGAAGAATTTCATGCTTAAGGTTGTTGTTCCATTTTATTACGCTTCAGACTTGAGGAATTAAAAAAAAAACACTTCTTAGCCACAAGTTCATGTTATACCGAAAATATACGTGTTACTTATCAAACAATTATTACAGAGGAAATAAACAACTCGATTCCCAATTATTAAGTCCACGGCTCGAATCCTGCTGCCGATTTTCTCTATCTGATAATAAATTCTCTACTTTCATTATGAATAACACAAGTTCAGACGTGTTCGTTTCTTTTTTATTGTTTCCGCTTTAGACACAATAGTTTTCAAATAATTATCTCCTTTTCGACTTAAAATAACTAGGTATTTTGAAAAGATTGTATTTCAAATAAAATTTAAAAACACTGTTTCATTCCACTATGAAAATTGTTTTAATTGTTATCCCTTTCAGACCTAGCATATACGATCGTGCGGGTCAGGTTAAAATAATGTAGGATTCAACTGATTTACAATTTTTGCCGTGTACCGGCACACAACGATCGTACGGGTTGTCTGCTACACGTTGTAATGCATAGTTTCCGAATTCTTCCGCTTAGGTCGACAGTATCTGTCATCAAAATGTCGGAACGTCACGGACGCATCTCTGCAACAGGTAAAATATTTTTAAATATTAATTTAGAATCCCTACTTCTGGTGATACTTGATTTTATTATAGTTAAATGCGTAATTAGCAAGTATTTTGAATTTATTTTTATTAATCTTCGTAACTGTGATATTTATTTGAGCCAAAACTGATACCCACACGAGCGTGCGTGTCAGGTCTAACTTGAGGTCATACATATGTTCTAGGTCAATACAAAGTTTTAGTTTGCAATATTATTATTTTGCCAAACTCTTTCCCATGGAATGTTTAGATTTATTATTTACAATTTATATTGAATGATATAAATAATTTCTTTATTTTTTTTATTTTTTTTATTTCATACTTATACCTACAGGAATTTCCAAAATGATGCCGGACGAAGATGGTTTTGGAGATTTTGTACGAGAAACCCTAGATGTAATTGGAGATGGTAATGAGTCTGAAATTGATGATTTATCTAGTGAAGATGATGAACTTGAAATTTCTACTATATCTTCACGCCCATTGGAAAGCGGTATGGAATTATTAGAAAACCAAGAAGTAGTTGAAGATATTGCCATTTCTCTTCCTGCTGATCCAGCAACTATTTCCAGGCGAAAAATATGGAGACAAGTTGAATATGCAGCCAAGTCACATCCTGAACCCGATAGAAGTACTAGAGATATTCGCACACCGTTGGCATACTTCAGTGATTACTTTAACGATGAGCTTTATGAGAAAGCCGTTGAATACTCCAGCCGGTACCATTTGTCAAAAACCGGAAGGGTACTCAATACAAATATCTTAGAATTAAAGAAAATGTTCGGAATCCACATAATTATGGGATGCATGCAATATCCCAGAGTCCGTATGTATTGGCAACAGTCATACGGATTAGAAATAATATCCAAGACAATGCCCCGAGACAGATTTTTCACTCTTCGGTCATGTCTACATTTTGTAGATATAGAATTGCCTTCTCCAGATGCAAGTTATAATAAGTTGTGGAAAATTCAGCCGGTAATAGATGCTGTACGAAAAACGTGCCTACAAATCGAAAGGCAACCTGGATTTAAATATTCCATTGACGAGCAAATGATTCCTTTCACTGGAATTTGCCCCGTTCGACAATTTGTTCCTAACAAACCTCGACCTACAGGTTTAAAAAATTTTGTTGTTACAAAATCAACTGGTCTAATGCTTGATTTTGAAGTGTTCCAAGGGCCAAACACAAATCTTCCAGATAGAGACATGGGAATAGGACCAGGAGTAGTTTTACGACTAGTGCAAACTTTACCATCCAACAGTTGCATTTACTTCGATCGGTATTTCACCACACTTGGACTGATTGACAAATTGACTGAGATAAATTTTCATGGCACTGGAACGATAATGGCCAATCGTTTGAAAGGATTATGTATGAAGCCCGATAAAGAATTGAAGCAGGGGGATTATCAGCAACAAGTTTGTGACAATACCGTCATTGTCAAGTGGAAAGATAACAAAGCTGTCATAATGGCTTCAAATTGTTGTGGAGTTGAACCAATTTCCACTGTAAAAAGATGGAATAAGACTAATAAATCCTACGTTAATGTTCCAGCACCCAAAGTCATCAAAGACTATAATAAGTCTATGGGTGGTGTTGATATCCTTGATCAACAAATGGAGTGCTACAGAACATGGATTAAAACAAAGAAGTGGACATTAAAAACCATCATCCATTTTATGGACTTAGCACTAGTAAATAGTTGGATGATGTATCGAGAGGACTGCTCCACAAAAGCAGTGCCAAAAAGAAAACAGCTTGATTTGTTAGCTTTTCGGCTACAAGTTGCTGAATCATTAATTGGTTCCCCTGATAAAAAAAGAAAGGTGCCAGAGGAAAATCGTGAAGAAGAAGAAAACGATGGAACAAATAGTCAAAAACACTACAGACCATCGAAAATGCCAGCTATTGACATCCGATATGATGGTTATGACCATATTCCCGTTTTTGATGACGCAATTACGATTCCACGTATTTGTCGATTGGAATCATGTAAATCACGAACAAAAGTACTTTGCGAGAAATGCAATGTATATTTGTGCCTTTCTCGTGGCAAACAATGCTACAAAATATTCCACAAAAAATAATTTGTTTACATTTAAAGGTTTATTTTTTTAATTTCCTTTTATTTAATAATACTTTTACAATTTTTAATGTTTATTTTTTTAATGATTTACCCACTTAATTGTTATTTTACTGCAATGTAAATCTAGAGGTAAATACAAAGCATTTACTTTAAAAAAAATGTCAATTTAATCGTTAAAGTTTTTTTTTCTTACTGTTATATTTTTTTATTAACATTATTTTTTATCATTTTTAACGATTATTGAATAATTAATTTGTATTTTGGTATGCACGAACAATAATTACAATGATTTCATTGTGGAATAATTGTGTATAATATTATTTGATAATAAATTGAATGAACTTTCCTATTTGTTTTGGTTTGTTACTTTACACAAATATAGTCCTGACCCACACGATCGTGCTGGTGGATTTTCCGGAAAACTAACTTTTCATGATTTTTTAAATTATTTTTTCTAGCATTAATATGTGCTAGTAGTATAATAAAACATATTTTTTTTAAAATTTAGTATTATTTTTTCGTCGGGTCTGAAAGGGATATAACATTTTCAACTACAATGTATGTAGTCATCATCAGTAAAAATACAATACAGTATTGTATTATTACTGACTGATGACTACATTGTAGTTGAAAACGTTTTAACAATTAAAACAATTCTCATAGTGGAATAAAACAGTGTTTTTTAATTTAATTTTAAATATTACCTTTTATAATGCATTTCCACAAAATGATACTTGAAAATGTAGAATATTTAACTATTTTGAATTATTCTTTATGACCAGTTTTCCGAGTAACAAGAAAATACCGTTAAATTCAATAAAAACTGTACATAGGTACATAATATAATTCAAATAGTACATATTCGTTCAATTACAATAAATCAATTGTCAAAGGTGAACAAAAGCATGCCTAATCAAAAGAAATTAATATCATACTCAATACATATGTAGTTATTTCATAAAAAGAATAAAATGTAACCTTTTCGTGTTATATTCCTTCGTTCGCTATTCTTTTTTCAAATATTTTTAAATTTTGTTCACTTATTTCAAACTATTTGTTAATAATATTTTCACACAATATCAATAATTACTAAAGCACAATAAAACAATCACAAAATGAAATAAGTAATAGATAAACGATTAATAATAATAATAGTTATAAAACAATATTTTCATTAATGGTAACATTACTAAACTAAAATTTAATGAATAAGTAATTTGAGTATTAATTTTTAAAAAGGAACAACAATTTTGTATGTATTACATTCTTTTTTTGAATATTTTATTCAAAGTTAGAATCAGGGTGTTGCGCGCGCGTTTTTCAATCGCGACCTGCTTTACCGACGCGAATTATTCTCACTTTTTCTTTATTTTTTGTTGTTGTATGGAATTACTTTATCCGCTACGCGACACGACAGAGGCCAACCGCTATGGCGCGCGGTTGGCTGCGGACTGACCGGGGAAAATCACCCCCTTCGTCACCCTCCACCCTCACAACTTTATACACCCTCCAACTACCCCGAGAAAAGCGCCAATGAAAAGTCATCTACATACGCCAGATAATTATTCGGTATAAACGCCGTTACAACAATCCGTCTCACTTTCAAATTATTTTAAAACATTTCATATTTAATAAGTACTTATTTCTAATATCAGATCTGCTAATGTTTGAGTTTGATGCTACTTAAAAAAATATGAAGTAACAATATGATATTGTTCACCTTACGAAACTAGTTTCGTCAAGGTAGGAGCAACCTAAATATGTCTCGAATGCAAGTAAAGACAAAGTGATTCAACAAAGATATTCGAACTTTCGATAACTTGAGTGAAAGTATAAAGGTACACTTACAAGGCAGCTAACTCTACTATAAAACTTTTGATTCAGAGGTTAGCTACGATATTTTAAATATCAGTTTCTATACATATACAATTTGACACATTCTTAGAAGAATTACCATCTTCCCGTTGATTGTCTACAGCTCAAACGGAGTTTCTAGCTCTTCTAGAAAATATAGAAAAATAGATAACACTAAAAGCTCTTCAAGTACAGCTCTAAAGTAGAGCTTTTGTAGCAAAGTTAGCTATGTAGCTGTGTGGTAATGGCACTTTCTCAGTCTTTGATGGTCTTATCGGCCACAGAAGAATATTATTATATCATAGGGTAGGCAACAAATAAAACATTATCTTGCTTGAATTTTATCTCTCCTATTGATTGTTGATCTTGTTGACAATCGACATAGCACAACAATATGAAACAAATGATAAATAAAAAACGGATATGATACGTACCGAGAAGATGTTATACACAAGTCTAGAAATCACTCAATTTTTATTATTTTCAATATGTCACAAACTGTTACTCAGGATTTTCTTCCGGTATTCTGAGTCACATGGGCACATGTGCCAAGTGTAACCTGTTTCTGTGTCAGTGTCATCCTTGTCTGTGTCAGTTCGTCAATTTATCTGTGTCATTTCAAATAAATTTCATTATTTTTATTATTATCGGATAACATTAATGTGTCGTTTACGTGCCAAAACACCAAGGATACTGTACAGTTTATGAATTCTAGGACATTAGATCCACGTCATATTAACATTTCAGCCAATAATGGGTAGAATGCCTAGAAAATACATCAAGTCATCACTTTATCAAAACACAAACTATGTTCCTATTTACCTACTGTAGTTTTATTTAATCGAAAACTGCGAATAAGATATTTGTTCGACAGGTCTGACATGTAGTCTACTCTTAAATGTTTCTTACTGCGATGTTATCATCATCTCATCATCGTCCTTCAACACTCCTCTCGGGAGCACTGAACATAAACTAACCTACTCCATTCAGAGCGTCTCCGCACAAATCTCTGCATCTGAGTCACCATTTCCTACATTCCGACATTCTTAGCGCTCTGAAATCGTTGTCATAGGAATGATATAATGTGAAAGAGATGTTCATAAAAAATGTACACAATAGAGGTTGCTACAGCAGATTTGTGGATATTCAAACTTTGAACTTTCTAAAATAGAACTTTAAAACGCAATAAAAAATAAACGTAACAACGTAAAAGAACCGTTACAAAATTCCGAATAAGTCTCCCCTAACTGTATTACCGTAAAATTTTCAATGTAGAATCATGTTGCGGCGCATGCGCGTATAGTTTATATAATAATAATAATAATACTTTAAACATGCTCACTCCATATCTGGCGGCTAATCATGCACTAAAAATATTATATACCTACATGCTAAAAAATTGGTACATATATTATTTTTCAACCGCTACATAATATGACCACAAACACACGTATGTTATGTACCCACTTACACTATTTTGATAATTCATAAAAATTATTATACAATATTTAAATACGTGGGTTGGCCTATGTAACAGTGGACACAAGGGGTTAATAATGATGATGATGATGATGATTATGGAAAAAATTAACACATTGAGATTATTTTTTATATAACTACTTCTATCCCATCACGGCATATCCCACAAGTGGGTTAAACCAACAAACGAGTTTTATGCAATAAACATGCAAGGTGTTCACTCCGTGCCAACAAAAAATAGATATTCAGGATGGTTGGCAAACCTGAAAGGTTTGTTTATTTATTTATTTCAATTTTACAGGATGCATACAGTTGATACAAAAAATATTATGGTCTATAAGATATTTAGCAATAAGCAAACCAGTGAAAATCCCTATATTACCCTTATGTGCTCTACAAAACATACATACTTAACTAAACACAGCAGCATTAAAAACAATATTAAAATGTTGACGAAAGGATAACGAAGAGGATGTATTTATCTAGAAGAGGAGGTGTGAGGAAACGCGTATGTCCAAGAGCCACGTGGATTGATCACATGGATCAAATTCTTAAGGACGGCCGTGTGTTAGGTAAGAGAAATCGGTGAGCATATATGAGAAACTAGATGAATGTAGAAGAAGCGAAAGAAGTATGTTAGGATAGATCTTACCTACTTGTTTCTCTCTGCCTACCCCACCTGGGACACGGCGTGAGAGTATAGATTGATAGATAGATAGTGGCAAGTCGCTAAATTTAAGATTTAGAATATCTTTATTTCTTCGAACATCTGTCTCTTACCAATTCTTTGGCAGATGCTCCACGGAATAGTTATTTTAATTTATTGTAAAAAACATTTAATAATCCTTTGATTAGTTGGAAGAAATTGCACTTTTTCGATAAGCTCCCTCTATGCATGTTGTTTATTTTTTTATTGTTTAAAACCAACAATGTGCTGTGATGAATAAATTGATACGTCGAATATTCCGTTTTTTCGATAAGTATATTTTTTGAGCAAATTTTTACCATTAGTTTACTAAATTTAAGATGGTTAATTAAATTGTTTGATTAAAATTATTTGAAAATTCCCTGAATTTAATATTATGTTAAATGCCTTAAATTATATTTGATGTTTTACGAACATAGCAATTTATAGGATACTCGAAAACTC
This sequence comes from Athripsodes cinereus, assembly GCA_947579605.1. Classification (NCBI taxonomy): domain Eukaryota; kingdom Metazoa; phylum Arthropoda; class Insecta; order Trichoptera; family Leptoceridae; genus Athripsodes; species Athripsodes cinereus. The sequence goes on along the minus strand of OX388318.1, from coordinate 20,444,093 downwards.
ATAGAACAAAGCAAATAACTTATTCCTAAAACTCTATCTATCTATACCATCATCCCTTAAGTGGGGTAGCCACATTCATAAGTCTATGGTTTCATTTTGTTCTCTGCAAGATGACAAATGAGGTAGTCAAGAAATGAACGCACAGACCATCGTCATTTCATAAATTAAAAAAACACATCAAATGGAAAAAGGATTTTATTTTGGAATATATTTTGTTGTATAAAATATTACATTGGAAAGTAAATACAATTTGGAAGACAGGGATTTAATAGCCAGAAAAACTTTGTTTTTGTTTATAAAATCTTCTCAGACGCCGTTTGATCATTTCCAGAGAACCAGTTCTTAATGATGGACACCCAAGATGGGAATTTTGACCATAAACCTTGATTGTAGTTGACTTCTACAGAAACAGTGTCATCTTTGTGAATAATATTACTGTTAGGTTCTTCAACAGGTGCGGGAATATTTTCTACCGGAACTTCTGGAAGAGACGGCAATTCTCCAGGCAATTCAACAATCGGTGCAGATGGCAATTCTCCGGGCAATTCAACTACTGGTAGGGATGGCATTTCCCCAGGCAGTTGAACTATCGGTTCCGATGGATTTTCTCCAGGCAATTGAACTATTGGTAGGGATGGTAATTCTTCTACCATTGGTGGTTCTTCGGGCATATCAACTACTGGTAGGGATGGCAATTCTTCTTCTACCATTGGTGGTTCTTCGGGCAATTCAACTACTGGTAGGGATGGCAATTCCCCAGGCAGTTGAACTATCGGTTCCGATGGATTTTCTCCAGGCAATTGAACTATTGGTAGGGATGGTAATTCTTCTACCATTGGTGGTTCTTCGGGCATATCAACTACTGGTAGGGATGGCAATTCTTCTTCTACCATTGGTGGTTCTTCGGGCAATTCAACTACTGGTAGGGATGGCAATTCTTCTACCATTGGTGGTTCTTCGGGCAATTCAACTACTGGTAGGGATGGCAATTCCTCTACAATTGGTGGTTCTTCGGGCAATTCAACTACTGGTAGGGATGGCAATTCTTCTACCATTGGTGGTTCTTCGGGTAGTTCAGGTTTTTTTTCGACTGGAAACAGTTTTTCAGACGTTTTTGGTTTTCCGTTATCAAATTCGTTAACACCAATGTCAAGAAGATTTTCGGGGATGGCTGATTCGTCGCCGATTATTTGTAATTCAACATTGTCACTATCCACTGGTGCCTCCAAAGAAGACGAGACGATGAATGCTGATAAAATCAGCAATGAAAGGAGAAACTTCATGTTGGTATATGTCCTTCTACCTGAAAAAGAATATGAACAAATAGTAAACATTTGTCAATGGTGGAGATTGTCAATCTTGATTAATAATAAACAAAAGACCTTAAGTATACTTGGCTTAGTTGAAAGAGATCGCGCTTTTGCGATAAACTCGTCCTCTGTATATTAATTTATGTGACTTGAATGAATTTGTATGTAAAATTGTATGCATTGTGATGTACAGTAAAGAATGAATAAATAAATTAAGATAAAAATTTGAACAATGAAATGAAACCCGATTACTATAGTTATCACGCTTACAGAGTAATTAATTGTAACGGTATCTTCACAAATCTGTCATAAACTCTCGAAAACCAGAAGAACTAAATTCTTTCATTCATCTAGGAATTATTTGGTCATACGGTGTGAACTAAAAAGAGTGGCAATTGAAAAACACTTTATGAACCCACTTTGTTACAACTTGACGTCTTAATGAAAATTATTAAAGTATAAATAAAACTCCATATTTGGCTGTTTTAGTAACTACGTTAATTTATTTTATATATCTACATTTAAAAACTATCACTTCCACGGTTGCAGTGGAGACGTTCACCCATTTTCAAACTAAATTCTAAAACGAATAAATGAGCGAGATTTTGACAGAGAGGTGGGTGGTGGGAGAAATTGGGCGATATTGTTTGAATACTAGTCGAGAAAAAAAATTGTACATATCATATCTTTGAACCGCATCCCTAGTGGAGTAATTAAGCCAAGATAACAGTAAATAATATTTAAAAAATACAAATAATAAACATGCAACAAACCTGTGTTGTCAGAAGATATAACAAACACTGATGCTTATCGGCAGTGTGTCATATTTATAACATTTAATACTAAATACTTTGATAACCATAGATTAGAATGATAACTTATAAATAATGTATTGTAGAAACTGTTGAACAACTACGTCACAACTTTTGATAAAAGAATACATTCTCTTGAAACAATAATTCTAATTATTTTCTACATCCATCCTTCAACGCTTTTTTCAGTAGCACAAGAATTATCCTCAAGTATACCAAATATTGGCTGTCTATCTTTGAGTGTGCCAAATATTGACTATATATTTTTGAGTGTACCAAATATCGACTGTCATTCCTCAAAAGGACTAAATATCGACCGTCTATCTTTGAGTGTACCAAATATTCACCGTCTTTCTTTGAATGGACCAAATATTAACTGTCCATCCTCGGGAGAATCAAATATTGATTGTATATCCTCAAGAGGACCAAATATCGGTTGTCTATCCTCCAGTGTAACAGCTATCGACTGTTTTTCTAAATGTACCAAATAAATACCATACAAAAGTGGAAAATTTATCAATTATACGTCCGCTCAGCTAGATTGTCAATTGCAGTAAAGACCGCAATTTATTTTCAAGAATATCATTAATAAAATAAATTGACATTTGTCGCATAATCCAAGTTATTGAAATTCTTACTTATAAGGATTAAATAATAAACGATCAAGTTATAATATCCTCGTACACTTTCTTCGATTCATCAACATTCATTCTTACTCAAAACGCATTCATTTTTTAAATTTGATCCACATCGTCAAGATTAATTTATTGTTCTCGATTTATCGCATTTTCTGCACTCCTTCTTTGAAAAACGTGTACTAAAAAAATGTATATTTAGCATACGCAACATCATCAATGTTAATACATAATTATAGATGAGTATTGCTTATTAATCTCAATAAATATTATTAATATTAAACATTTTTATTCCTTTAATATTCATTCTCCTATTATTTTCATACTATAAACCAGCGAGGGTTTTTTTCACAATAAAACAGCAATTCATATTTAAGAGGCTGATAAACATTATTTGTAAAGTTTATTATTATAATTGGTGTATTAACATCTAATCTTGTTATTTATATCGTAATAATTTATATTATTGGTGTTTATTATAATAATCTTAAAAAAATTTGATCAGCTGTTTACTGGCTTGCATGTCTATTGATCGTGTGATCACGTGAAGGTGAATGACAAAACACTTACCTATACCTGTCTAAATATCTATACCATCATGCCGTGTCCCAAGCGGGGTAGGCAAGGAGAATGAAATTACATATAGACCTATTCTCACATACCACTACCATAATGCAAAACTATCCTATGTAAGTTAAAATTTTGGTCAAACTGATGAAATAAGAAATGATAATAACAGGTAAAGAGGATGCCATATAGACCTATTCTTTCGCTTCTTCTACGTTCGTACATTCATCATCCGGGTTAGCTGGAAGAAATCGCGCCTCCGCGATAAATTTGCCCTCTGCACATTGATTGTATGACTGTATTTAAAATAAAATAATTGTATTTCTATGTAAAATTGCTTGTAATCAATGTACAGCAAAGAATAACGAGACAATAGTCTGCTGGTTACAGTAAAAGTAATGAGCAGAATAACGTGTAAAGAACATGGTATTTGTTCTTTCAATAAAAATAAAGGCATTTTAGATGGATGGTATAACTCATCGCTGAATCAAAGGTGATAGATATCTAAATCAGGATGTTTTTGATCATTATTTGTCTTTTGCTGGATATTCAAAAACTTATGAAGATTCGTGTGAAGTAATTTTATACGCATTTAAAACAAATGGCTCATCCAAAAATTGATTATCTAAATAAAATATCTAAAAATTGTACCCAAGTACCAGTCAACATAACAATATAAAATATGCAATTATTCAAATAACAAATGCCTGATAGTTTTCGAATTAAAACATAGATGACTATATTAATATTAACGTATAACACCGTTAATAAAAATAAGTAAATAATCTGTTTATTTATTGTACAAAATATAATGCTAAACTGTCAAAATATAATAAATAAATAATTTATTGCTGATACAAAAATAATTATTTATCCAAATCTATCTTTATTGATCTTACGACATTCATAGAGCACTCGATTTCGGGTGCTTTACAATAAAGATAAGATCGATCTAAGTTATGAACTAGTAAGCTTATGGATATGATCTTATCTGTAGATTATAATGATATATCGGTATTGTTTAGATCAAGGGTGGCCAACCCGCGGCCCGCGGAGTGCCTACGTGCGGCCCGCGAAGCATATGCACACTTTTTTTAATAATAGTCGGTACAAGTACCCATTACTTTTTTGAAAGGGTATTTTGTGATAATATTCTAAAAGAAAACCGAGGAGTTTTGAAACATATCAAATTCCTATAACATTTTGAAAATTTAGCGACGGGGGGGGGTAGAAATTTTAAGGTGAAGTAAAATTATCAAATGTTCCATTTATGGAGTATATTGTTGTGCGGCCCGGTAGGAAGTCTCATTCTGAAATTTGGCCCGGCTGCTGAAAAGGTTGGCCACCCATGGTTTAGATCATAAATCATTTATATGTTTTATTACGATCAATTACTGCGGTTACGACAAATTACTGTATTATGCGGATAAATTATTTTCTTTAATCATTATAATATAATTAGTAATTGATCTATACGAATTTAATTTCTTACATTACATTTTTTTAAATCCCATATTAATTATTGTTTTAGATCGTATATATTTTTGTTCATAGTTTTTCGTCAGAATTCTTGAATAGATGGAGTAAGAAATAAATAAAAAGCAATCCTATTAATTTACTATGCCTTCAACTAAATAAAAAAAAATGCATAAATGTTGTAATATATTAATAAAGATTCAAAAAAAATATTAAATATAATAATAAAACAATAATCCTATGGAGACCCCAGTAAAGAATTGGTGTCCCACTTTTTTTGTAAGTGTTCGAGGGTCCTGTAAAACCTTATGTATCTATTAGACAATTAACATCTACAATTCAGCGACGAAGCATGCCAACCATCTTGAATGTATTTGTTTGTTGGCACGGAGAAAACAATCAGCTTGTTTATAACTTGCAGCTAGTTCGCTGGCTACCCCGTTTGTGGGATATGTCGTGATGATATTATTGTTTATTATAGTAGATACAAGAAATGTCAACGTAATTCTGTTAAATTTTTAGTGAACATTTCTTTTTAAATAGGTAAAATTTTTGGTACGATTCATCCCAGTTGGCTGTATTGTGCCAAAAATAAAGTTGAAGCTAAAAAATACCTTAAAATTTGATATTTATAAGGGTCGGTGAGGAGTGGGCAATCGGCAGAAATCGTGATTGTACATCATTCTCGATTGGACCGGAATATGGCGGTTGAAGGAGTTGTTCCGGGTTGCGTAGGACATGGAAGCCTTCTCCATGGTGATTCCCAATATCAAAGGGGTCTGACACACCACTCTTGGAAAAAAAAAATGAAATGGGTAAGTTTTCCAGCAATACTCACACTTCATAGGTACTTTAACGTAGCTTTTTAACTTTTATGTAAGTTATCGAATGTTCTGTATTAAGCAAGTGTTTGAAAAAATAAATTTGTTTATTTAAACTCAGCGACGAGGTTTACCACCCATTCTGAATGCCATAATTTTTGTTGGCACAGGAAGGACAGCTTTCATGTTTACAGCATGCGGCCAGTCTGCTAGCTACCCCACTTGTGATGTTATAATAATAATAATAAACTTTATTGTACAAAATATATGGATACAAATGATAAGGTTACATGGTATTAACGAATAATTTTGCACAATGGGCGAGTTTATCGCAGGGACGCGATATCTTCCAACTAACCCAAGTTAATTCCAATTAACTATGTTATAGTAAGAATAGTAGACCCTAGTACTATTTCCCGAGCATCGCTGGATAAAAAAAAAGTACATTATTTTATATATTTAAGTATTTTGACCCTACGCTGGTCGATTGAAAAATACACGAAAATATTGTATTGTGAAAAAAGAATAAATTTTCATTGAAGCCAAAGATATGAATATAATATTCAACTTTGCCAAAGGGCTTTCTGTAAAATCAATTTCCAGAATCTATCCAATCTTTCAATTTTTATTTTATCTATTGCATTGGGTACATACATAATAATATTTTGAATTCGATTTATGAGAAAGAAAGCATAGCTCTGAGATTGAGAAAAATGAAAAACATACCTTATCAAAGTAATAAAAATATCTTTCTCATCATGTCTCGTCTTTGAGAAAATATTCAAACCGTCTCACAAATAAGGAGTACCTAACTGCATTTCCAGCTTTTAGACCTGATTAAGTGATACCAGAGAAACAATGGATAACATTGCTAAAACTTACGTTCAGATTTAATCCTGCCCACAGTTATTCGTTGCAAATGTCAAATTATATTCCATTAAAATGTATAAATGTCAATGTTTGGTATAATAGATTTTTTATTGATATTTTGATTTGTTTTATTCATTTTATTTGAAAGTCTGATTAATTTTAAATAATTGCTTGCTTATGAGAAAATTTTTGTTTCCGATGTATATTGTTAATTTTGAAAGTTGTGAGCACAATATTTTGTGTTAAGACTTACACATTCCTGTTAAATTTAGGATCTTTGCTGATCCACACATTGAATGTTTATTTTGTTTACATAATTCTGGAATTTACTGTTTGATCCTGTAAATATTGTAAAAATATATAATTAAATTATAGAATAGAAGGAACACCACAGCACAAATAAATTTATTTTATAAATTTTTATTTAATCCGCGAAAAAAATGTATTTCTAAGTTTTTCATTTATTCAGGGTAAATTTGTTTTTATTTTTTTTTAATGTAATTAACATAACATGCAAAGACAGTTCACACAGATCAAGCTAGTCCCAAACTAAGATGTGAATCTTGTATTATGGGTACTAACGCGACGATCCACATATATACAATGCACTAAACACATATACATGTAACACCCAGACCCAGAAAAGTTTTGGAAAAAGTCATTCTTCATTTTGCCCTGGCCAGGAATCGAACCCGAGACCTCGTGACTCAAAGACAAGAGCGTTACCTCCGCGCCACACCGGCCGACAATTTGTTATGTAGGTAAATTTTGATTTAACCAGGGAAAAAATATGATTTTCTAAGTTTTTCGTTTATTCGGGGTTAAGTAATTTGATTTAACCAGGGACAAAAAATATGTTTTTGATTTTAAATACATGTCTCGTTAGTCAACTCTGAATTTTTATTTTCTTTATGAATACGATTGAGAGAGAATATTTTTCATTACATCTATGCATCTAACTTCTCAAAAAGTATACGTACACATTCAATCATTTCTTTTATATATTATTTTTCTTTGATATTGCAGAATCAGAATATTATGTTTATCAGTCACTCTTTTCTGTACGTCTTTTACCATCCTGAAATAAGAAAAAGACTTGTATTCGCTGCATATCACATATACCTAAGACTAATGTTAAACATACATTGAACTGCAACAGATGTCTTTCCAGTTTGAAAGCACAGAAATTGTATGAAATCGTACAAAAGTTGATTTCAATAGTGGAAAAAATATTGAGTTGTAACATATATACAACTTTCAAATAATTTCAAGTCATGTGATAAGCATGACACAGAGGAATTGGGAACGTTACCTAGGTTTAAAGAGTACTCTTAACCAAGCCTAAGTCGATTCATAAGCGTCGAAACTCTGTGTTGTGCACTCCTTAAGGAAGTTCACATATGTATGTGTAACATATACAACATACCAAACTAGTTAATACCTATTCAAATAGGTTGACTATGGATGAGTGTGATCAATTGGAATGATAAATCTGGAGTAGTTCAAAATATGTTTGACATCTACACTTCTAGTAAGTAAAAAATCCAGTTCCCGACATCCAATTGTGTCAAAAAATTCATAACATAAACTAATGTTATAATTTAATTTATATCTTTAAGATTATGATGAGTTTCGCATGCGACACTCGCTACGTTATAATTATTATTTTCTCATATTATGACAACCGAATGGGTTTTAATACAAATAATTGAACTTAAAATTAATTGAACAAATGGGACATTGCATTGAATACTTCTTTTCTTGTATAATATTTGATTGTATTGGATATGTGTGTATCTTCTTTAGTGTTCTATTGATTGAATAAATAAAAATTAAAAAAATATTACGTCCATTTCTTTAGGAGAGCTTTCCACCCCTTCAACTTTTTTCCCTTTTGATGCGAACATTTTATTTGTTTTTTATTTTAATGATTGCGTTTATTGTTTTTTCAATGTTTTTTTCCTATGAGTAGGTATATAATATCTTAATTTTTTTTTAATTCTTTACTCCAGTTACAGGCTAATTATTGCGTCAATATAAATATAGATTATATTAAACAAATAGCAGTGTCTTATATTTATGTAATGTACATTGTTGTTTCTTGATTTTTTGCTAAGTTATTTGTTTGTTATAAAATAAAATAAAAAAAATAAAAAAATTATTTCATCTATGAGATGTGCAAAGTATCTTAAAATGTTCGAGGGTGTGTGCGTTTAAATTTTGAAAAAACATGTGTCAAAAATTAACACATTTTTCACACTAATTATTACCTAGGCTTGATCGCTTTCGTCAAGAAAGCTTGACATTATAAGACATTATATGACAAGAGAACTGAGTAAAAAATAAACTCAAAATATAAACAACAGGTATATGACAAAGGATAGTAGGAGACGTTAAGACGACTGGGGATGACTAATGAGCTTCAACAGAGGAGATGAAGTAGGCATTTGAATATTTACTACAACTCCATCACGGCATATCCCACAAGTAGGGTACCCAGCAGAACAACTGCATGCAATAAACATGCAGGCTGTCTTCACTGTGCCAATAAAAATTTAAGACATTCAGGATGGGTGGCAAACCTCATCGCTGAATTTGAGATGTAAAATGTCTTGTCTTTATTTTTTTGAATCCCTGCCTTTTACATGACACTCGAAAACTTACGGAAAAGAGTGGGAGACCAATTCTTTACCGGGTGCTCCATGGCTAATAATTGCTGCGTTTCAAAAATACTTTGTTTAAAAAATAGACAGTATTGTTATTTCGACATATTTTTGAAATTCTTATACTAAATGTCTTAGTTTTGTGTCACATATAGATCAATCTATGTTCATTGCAAGCAGTTAGTCCACTTGCTACCCCACTCACTAATCTATACTTTTATTTCTGTGATACCTAGTATAGATTAAAACTATTTTCCAACCAAATGGATCATTTTATAAGTCAGGAAACAGCTGACAAGTCAGAGTGACGATAAAAATAAAATAGAGGAGAACAGGTAGAAAACGTAGGCTGAAGACAGAAATGACTGATGTGTTAATGAAGAAGATTGCATCCAGCAGTGGATGGAAATGGGTTAAAATAGAAATACATTTTACTTCAAACAAATAAACAATCACTCGCATTAATGTACGAACTGAATTCAAAATATTTAAATAATATTATGAAATATATACAATGTTGATAAGCGACAATAATAATTATGTGAGCAAAGGTGAATTGTCTAAAGAAAAATTGCAGACATATTGGTGGAAAATATTTCTGAGCAATGTACCAAGTAATAAAATGGATTAAGCAAATTGTTTCGATAACAGAATATATAAGTCCGAACTGACCAAACATAATCATTACATTTCTTCTGTTTGTCTTGGCTTTCTGAAGATTGCTCCAACAAGTGGTGAGTAAATATTTGAGAAAACACTTGTTAAGTTTGGTTTATATTTCATATTTTCGATTTATCAATCTATCTTTGTACAAGCTATACCGTAGCATTTCCCACAATTTGCGCAATCATTAATAACATGATTGTGGGTCCTTCTATTCGTGTAAATAAAAAAAAATGAGACAATCAGGATGGGTGGTATATCTAATCAATACTGAATTGGAGATATTAAATGTCTTCTTTTTTGTGATGTTTATAAATACTTGTACTCACGGGTTACTCGAAAACTTGTTATCGTAAAAAAGGTTAAAAAGAAGAAAGTAAATTTTAATTGAATGTTCTTTACCCTTCTTAGGTATTCTTTAATTGTAGAACTAAGGCCTCTTTCAAATTTCTTCCTTTGTCATTTTCTTTAATGTTTTTTTATTCGATTTTTTTTCATTTATACCTACCAGCGACAGGAATAATAAAAGTGATTTCTTCCATCTAACATAAAGTGATTTCTTCCATATTACCACGAAGTAATTAACAGTGTTTTTTTTTTAATTATTTTAATTTAATCTAAAATCATTCCATGTGAAAGCATATTTTAATCAAACTTAAAAAGGCGGAAATATTCGTCAACATGGAAATACAACGTCTTAAACAAACATAATTTGAATTAGATATTCTTGTCAGGGAATTTTCTTTGTCAGTGAAATAGCTTAGCGTTATCAAAAAAATAACAATATTCCATTTATCTTTTTCATTAAATTAACATAAAAATAATATGAAACATATGATATTGTTTCATTTTATGTCAAGCTTCTTTCGTGTCGGTACGTTTTCGAGAAAGTTTATAGTTATATAATATGGAAGTGTATAATCAAATCATACATTCCTAACAATTGTTTCCATGTTTAAAATCAATTGTTGTAAATGAAAGATACAATTAATAATGAATCTTGCTATCGTATCAATTACTTTTGAGTTATTCAGTTCAGCGATTTGGTATGTTAGAATGGGTGGCATGCTTCATAGCTGAAGTAAAGAAATCTTATTCGTTATTTTTTCCTAAGACCTATTAATATTAGAGAATCACTAAAACTTTTTTATTTCTTTTCAGTCAAAATGAAATTCTTCCTGATTTTCGCCTTCGTTGCCACCGTAGCTGCTTTCCCAAGTGGCTTCGAAAACAGCCTTTCACCAAACTTTGGATTGGCTGATGTTTCTCAGCTAACAAGACCAGCTATCAAGGATCAGATCGTGGAATCAGACAACAGTTCTCCATTGGTGCAGATCATCGTCAATGTTGATGGAGTCCAACAACCAGAAGCTACAGTCAACTCTGTGCCATCTGGAGACTTGACAAGACCAAACTTCAGACCTTCAGAAGATATGATTGGGCCCAACTTCCACAACAACGAGCAAGTTTTTAACAATGATTTAAGCCCATTTATTCCATCAGGACTTATCCGTTAAAAAGTGATTTCTCCAAAAATAAAAACCATTTACATTTACAATGACCAAACAACTTTTGAAGAGCTTAAATTTTCAAAACAAAAACTTACATCCATCTTATGCCACGCCTGCCACCTATGACATTCAAGTTCTCATTGACGTTACCCAAGAGCTGGCTGGTTGTCTTGGTCATCCTGAATAAATTTACGATAAAATCTAAACTAATGTAATATATAATACATTAAATTTTCATCTAGGCTCAGTTGAATCATAAGTGTATACGAAATTTTTTGAAATGCAATAAAATCACTCTGTACAAGCAAAATATGTTTTCCCATTTTTTTCCCTATTCTAGTTTATATTTTGTATTTGTCCATCCGTCCATAACATAATACTTTCACATCAAACATTACAAACAATAAATTGTCCATTCTGAAGTTAAAATAAGACCATTCTGAGGTTTAAATCAAAGATAGGTGACAAAAAACCTGAATATGTCCTCATATTAGAGAGTATTTTATTTATTTATTTAACAATCTACAGCCTCAGCTTTACATATAAAAACACAATACAATCTGACCAAACATAACATGAAACCAATGCTGTCAAGAAATGACATTCTCGAATTACGCATTATTTGTCAATACGTTTTTCACTGAAATAATGCTAAAGTGAATACAAAATAAAACCAACATATTAATATAGGTATAGAAAAACAACAAACCTGCTGTCGAATGTAAAATGATGAACTTAAATAATTATGTAATGTCAATTCTTTCGATTTTTTAACAAATAAAGAATATTATAATTGATACAAAATATCTGCACCCACATAGTTCCAACTATTTTAAAAGAATCAGCCAACAACGAGCTAACTGGATTGCCCACTACATCAGACACACAGGCCTGCTTATTACCATCGCGGAGGGTAGGACCGAAAGCAGAAATGGTAGAGGCCGACCAAGAGACATATATATGGACCAACTGAAGAAGGACATGAACTGTGGCACATACATAGAACTAAAGAGACTAGCTGAAAATAGGGAGGAATGGAGAAAAAATTCAAACTCGTTGCAGACCAATCCAATGGATTGTAACTCACTATTTAGCACAAATTTTCCAAGCCAAATGGAATACAAAAGAGAAATGCAAACGAAGTGGATTAATCGCAAATATGGAGATTAATATAAAATAAATAAATGATGAATTTGAAAATATTATATAAAAGTAAGAAGGTAATGTTTTATGAATTCATAAAAATAAAACACTTATATTCAGTACTTCCACAGAGACATTATTATTTGCGAGCTAGCTTTTGTGAGCATCCGCTCTCATCATCAGGCTAACGTCAAGAAAAGAAATTAACTTCAAATATGTATTGTTAAATGAGAAAATACTGGGTGCAATGTCGGAAAAAGAGAGAATAAGAAAATATAACAATAGTAGGCATAATGTAAGTCAATCGTAATAAATACATAATGGATAAATTAATATTCAATATGTACTTTTGTTAACGAATATCAAGAGAACACTTCCATCATTTATACCGTTGTGAAATATCGGGATTACCACAAAAAAAACTCATGTTAGAAATGAGCAATATTTTTTAAAGACTCTGCCATCCTTCATACAAATAAAGTCACTGTGGAAGAACTAAATATATGTGTTTCATTTTCAGGTACTTATTTAATATGAACTTCCTCAAATATTAATTACTTATTAAATATTAATTAGTATTTGTAGTATATTAATTAGATTTAATAAGAATATTTGGCGGAGACCTTTCGGAACTAGTCCATTATCAGTGCCAATATTTTTTTTTTTTTTTTTTATTTTTATGTATAACTTGTACACGGCGTGAGCCTTTTACACGTTAAACATATTACAAAGTAAAAAAAAAACAATTTGACAGACAAAAATAATAAAATGTGAATTGGTACAAATTTATAAAAATACACATTAAGATGTAACAAAATATAAAATTTATACAATGCAAGTTAAAGTGTTTTTAATTAAGGCATTTTAATTTAGAGTTTACTTGTTTTTTTCTGTAGTATTTATCATTTTTGGTGAGATGAGTCCATGTATATAATTTGAATTCTAATTTATAAAATAGTATTTATAATTTGCTGTATATATATATATATACAATCATTTGACCTTAATTTGCGATTTTTTAACTAACTGACCATTTGTTTTTCTGTTTGACATTTAATATTTATATCATTTCAATTTTAAAATTATTTTTTTGAAATTAATGTCTTGACCAAATTTCTTTTTTATATTTTTTTAAGTTGAGTCAACGTTGTTCTATTATTTAATTGTACTCTTATTTTGTGTCTAATTAATTGTTTTGTGTCTCTTTTAAAAGAAAAATACTTTTTGTATGCATGTATTGTATGTATACAAAAAAATTTACATGTAAAAGGCTTCGGCCGTGAATATCTGAATAAATAAATAAAAATAAATATAAGTAAAAATTAACTATCATAAAGCTACCACCGAAAAAATAAAATCCATATTTTATAAAAATGGTTTTTTAGGTTTATTTTTTTTTAACCTAGGTTTACTGGAACACATTGCCTCAGCGTAATGGATCGCCTTTTGTTCAATATAATGTAGGTATACATATAAAAATAAAAAATCATAGTTCAAGTATTTAAGGTCAATAGGTAAATTAAAATATAATCAATTGTCAGATATAGAATTCAAATGATATAACTACTACTACTACTACTATCTCATCGCGGCATATTCTATAAGGGGGTAGCCAGCAGATCACCCGCATACAATAAATATGTAAACTGTACTCTATATGCCAACAAAAAATTAAGACAATCAGGATGGGTCTAAAACCTCATCGTTGAATTTAAGATGTGAAATTTCTTTATTTTTTTGAGCATCTGCCTTTTACAGGACACTCGCAAACTTATGGAAGAGAGCAAATTCTTTACCGGGTGCTCGGCGAAATGTAATCGTAGAGGAAAATAAACTATTTCGATTGGGTTGAATACCATTTTAATAAATTTGTTTATTTATTTATTTATTCTTCACTGCACATTGATCACAATATTTAAAATTACAAATTATACAAAAATGCATTCAAATTAGATATAGTCGATATACAGAGGGCGAGTTTATCGCAAAGGCGCGATCTCGGGTGGGTCCCAGATGTTGGAACAAGCTGCCTCTGTGTCTGCGAGAGGAGGTGAATGGAGAGAGTTTTAAAAGAGGACTGAAGACACACCTTTTTGCTGGGAGTTTCGGGTGATGGATACGATATACGGCGCCCTTGAGGTCATGTTATGAGTAAACGGCGCTTTACAAATTGTCCATATATGTATATATACCTATATCTCTTCTAACCATCCCAAAATTATAATATGTCAACTTATTGTTTCGATTTGAAGGTGAAATAAAAAGAAATAGTTGTAAATGAACATAAGTACAATTTATTTTAATCAGAGAATAATATTTTACACAGTAAAACATATAAGCATTAGAATAATAAGCGAACTCAGGAGACAGTGTGGAGGTATTAAAAGCAAGGTTAAATGCCCTATTGTTCAAGCGTTATGCTTGAAATGGGTCCTTGCGGTGTTTTTTCCACAAAACGGCGTATTTTTAAAACAAATTGTCTCAGTTTATATTATTATTAAGAAGGTATTAATTGTGTGGTTTGAATTTTGAGGTAAAGTATCATATTATGCTTGGTCTTGTATTGAGAAAATCAAATTATGGTCTTAACGAATCAGATCGGTTGCTGGACGGGAACTGCCTCCATTGAAAGAGTTCAGGATGGAGTTCAATTCATCGACGAGGTTTATTTGTTCTGGGTGTGATTGATGTGTAGATTGTCTTCCATCAATATTGACGATGATCTGGACCAAAGGCTTGCTTTCAGCTGACACTGATGGCACTTCTGGAGCTGGTAAAATAGGAGTTGGCATTGGGACTGGGGATTCGGGGATTGGTTCAGGTACTGGCATTGGCCTTTCTGGAATTGGAACTGGCATTGGGATGGGAATTGGTTGAGGGATTGGCACTGGCATTGGCCTCTCTGGAATTGGAACTGGCATTGGGATGGGAATTGGTTGAGGGATTGGCACTGGCATTGGCCTCTCTGGAATTGGCATTGGCATGGGAATTGGTTGTGGGATTGGAATTGGCATTGGCCTCTCTGGAATTGGTTGAGGTATTGGCACTGGCATTGGCCTTTCTGGAAGAGGTGGAAGAGGGAATGGTTCTGGAAT
This sequence comes from Athripsodes cinereus, assembly GCA_947579605.1. NCBI lineage: Eukaryota > Metazoa > Arthropoda > Insecta > Trichoptera > Leptoceridae > Athripsodes > Athripsodes cinereus. Next base: position 20,428,527 of record OX388318.1, on the reverse strand, counting down.
TGGAATTGGCATTGGTCTATTAACTGGTGCTTCTGGGATTGGTGCGATTGGAGCGATTGGTGTCTCTGGCATTGGTGCAATTGGAGCGATTGGTGCCTCTGGCATTGGTGCAATTGGAGCGATTGGTGCCTCTGGCATTGGTGCAATTGGAGCGATTGGTGCCTCTGGCATTGGTGCAATTGGAGCAATTGGTGCCACTGAGATTGGTGGAAGTGGGGCGATTGGTACAACTGCCGCATTGGCAGCCACCAAGAATACAGCCAAAACGAGGAAGCTCATGATGAATCTAGAAAGTAACAGAAATTTTACTTAAATAATTGTCATCTATAATTTCTTTATTCATTAAATTAATTGATTGAATTTGTAATCCTAAAATTTAAAATAATAATTAGAAGTTCAAAAACTGACACAAAAAAAATGTTTTCTATACTTATTTACTTCCGATTTTATTGATACATCTTTGTAATGAAACGTACTAATAAATACATATTCTATTAAAGTATATTTTAATATAAATTTACCTCTATATATGTACTGTTTCAGTCACTGTACCAAACACAACTGATGAAAGTCTTTCAGGCTACTCAGCTTATATACCTGTAAAATTGTCACTTTTGAATTTACGAGTATCTATTATATAATTATTGATAAAATGATCTTGATAAGCATGCATGTGGTTACAGTGGTAAGTACTTCATATTTTGTTTGAATAATAAGCTATGAATATTAATTCTACTTATATATATGGACAATTTGTAAAGCGCCGTTTACTCATAACATGACCTCAAGGGCGCCGTATATCGTATCCATCACCCGAAACTCCGTATAGTAAACAGTCGAGGTGATCAGTAGTAATCTGATGGTAAAGTCTTGAGCTTTCAATCGGGAGAACCGAGCTTGAATTTCTTACTGCTGACCTAATCCACCTTCACGACACAAGCATAAAATAAAATACCACAATCAACCCCTAATAAACAACCCATCATCTCTTTAATAGTAGATAGTACTCATATAGATATATATGTATATACTTACTTACTTATGCAGCTATTCCTGTCCACTGTTGAACATAAGCCTCCCCCATATGTCTCCAGGCATCTCTGTCCTGGGCTTTCTGCAACCAGTCATCAGCGATTCTTCTAATGTCGTCTGACCTACGTATTGGAGGTCCTCCTCTACTCCTTTTATCTTCACGAGGTTTCCACTCCGCTACTCTTTTTGTCCATCTTTGATCTTTAAGTCTAACAACATGCCCTGCCCATGACTACTTCAACCTTGCCACTCTTTCTCTTGCCTCTCCCAATCTTCTACGTACGTCCGTGTTTCTAATGCGATCAGAGAGTTTTATTTGTAGCATCGCTCTTTCATGCATCCTTTGTATATATTATATACGTATAGGTTTATGGTTGTGAATGCTTACATTTTTATATTGTAACTTTATAAAGGTACTCTTTTGTTTTATATTATTTTTTATTATTTCCTATTTGTGTTTTATATGTCCTATAGGTATTCCACTTAATGCCAAAACATATTATTTATCAGACATTATTTTAGATTTACTGGAAGACATAGCATTAAAGCAATAGGTATATGTGTGTTGCTGAGTTTCGAAATTCACTATAATACATTATTGTGATTTGGAAAAATTCGATAAAAACTAATATAAAGTATTAAACCTACTTTCCTGAAGTCTAACAAGTTTGTTAATTGTAAGATTGTTACTAAAGTTAAATTTTAAAATAATTTTTGCTATTGAATAAAAATAAATTGTTTCTTTTGTATACATAAAAATAACTCCTATTGGTCGGTTGAGTTATAAATGATATTAAAAACATATAGCGGGATTCCTTTTCATCGTCATTTTATTTTATTTATTTTTTGTTCAAATGGTGAGTGTTTTGAAAGAAACAATTTTAGACGGTTATAGAATATTTAATTACGAATCCAACGACATATACCTATTACTCAATTTTCGTTATCATATGTTATAGTTGATTTCGAAACTCGGCGACACATATTCGCTTTTTGGCATTTTTTTTCTTTACAATAAAGTGTTTACTATTAATATTATATTGATTACTGTAAGCGAGTTTGGTTTATTTCAAATCGAAAATCATATTTTTAAAAAACAAAGTATATTAAATGAGCGGTTAACAATCTTCCTATAGTGCTGTTAATCTTGCGTATAAGTAAAGCTTAGGAAGTTTGAGAATAAATATCTTCTAATTAGGAAAATATGAGATATATTATAAATGAGACTACTGTGTACACCAACCCCACCCGGCAAATTTGATGATTTGGGAAAAACGACTGTCCATGTTAAATACATTGATAAATATTAATGCATTTTAATAATATAAAATATAAAAAACACTGTTTTATGTTTCACATTTATGTATACCAAAGTTAATTTTTAACAATAAAGACAATAGGAATAAGTTGGATGAGAGTGGAATATATTGCATCTGGTGTAATGACTGTAAAGCCAGCCCCCTAGTCAAAACACATTTTAGCGTTATGAAGTCGTTCGACTACAAACGAATTTACGACAATCTACCTACATGTACCATATAATTATGCGTTATTGTTGCAATTATAGTCGTAATTACGTTTGTAGTCGAACGACAAGTGACGCTAAAATGTGTTTTGACTAGGGGGCCAGATATATAGGACAAACAGGAAGAGCAATCAATGCGAGGTTAAAGGAACATCATAGAGCGTTCAGGGGGCTTTCTGCACTTTCAGAAATGGCAGACCATTGCTTTCAGAATGACCATTCTTTTAATGTTGAAAATGTAATGGTCTTACATTCTGAGGGTAAGGGACGTAAACTGAACGTTCTGGAATCGTTGGAGATTAATAAATCTCTATCCAACAAAGTGGACATTATTAATGTCCAAACTCCTTTGACTTCGCCATTGCTTTGTTCAAAAACACCCCCACCTAACATCCCTTAATATCTTATGTAAGGGGTGTTTTTTTTAGACGTGTGGTTTTCAATCTGGCGATACTTTTTTCGGAGTTGGTCTTTTTGGCAGCTGTCACTTGATTTATGCTCAGTTTGGTTTGCCATTTCATAGTGAAGAGACTTACTCCTGAACAAGCGCGTCGCACGTTCGGTGAATGTGCCCAAAACGAGATTGCCACCGATCCCGATTTTCAAAAGAAAATTTTGTTCAGCGATGAAGCTCACTTTTGGTTGAATGGGTGGGTTAATAAACAAAATTGTGGCATTTAGAGTGCTGATAATCCACAAGCCATTGTTGAGACGTCGTTACATCCTCAAAAAGTCACTGTTTGGTGTGCTCTATGGGCAGAGGGAGTCATTGGTCCATATTTCTTCAAAAATGAAGCCGGTCATAATGTTATAGTCAATGGGAAACGCTACAGAGCCATGATTAATATCTTTTTCGTGCCTGAATTGGAGGATGTTGATGTGGACGACCTTTGGTTTCAACAAGACGGCGCTACATGCCATACAGCCAACGAAACAATTAATTTATTGAAGGAAACTTTTGGTGAGCGCATTATCTCACGTTGTGGGCTTGTGGCGTGGCCTCCAAGATCGTGCAATTTAACACCGTTGGACTATTTTTTGTGGGGTTATGTGAAGTCGCTTGTCTACACAGATAAGCCCGAGACGAGTGACACCTTGGAAGAGAATATTTGGTGCGTTATTGCCGACATACAGCCCCAATTGCTGGAAAAAGTGGTCGAAAATTGGGCCTCTCGGCTGGAATTTATTCGAGCCAGCCGGGGCGGCCACTTGCCCGAAATCGTTTTTAAAACATAATGGCAAACCTTTATCTTTATAATAAAGCTAAATTCTTGGTCATAATGTTCAATTATATGCGTTTTATTTCTTCTTGAAAACCACACGTCTAAAAGAAAGACCCATTATATATAGACGTTGTTTTCTATTGTAAATTTAGTTTATACTCCGCCCTGATGATGCCAATATATTGGTGAAAGCGCTAGGCGTAATTTTAGTATACTTTGGTATACATAAATGTGAAACATAAAACAGTGTTTATTATATTTTAGGTATATTATTAAAATGTTGTTTCACAATGTCAACACTGAAACATTAAATTTAATTAATGCATTTATTTGTTATACTGTCCATATGATCTTTTTCACTTATTGCTATATTATATTATGTAATAGGCAGGTAATTTTTTAATTTAAATTATTGTTCTTAAATAGTGTTTTTAATGAGAATAGCTGTAAGGTTCTTGTATGGTTGAATAAAAAGTAATCTAAAGAGTAAAGACATTTTGCAGTAATTCTATAACATACGGCTAGTTTGCCGGTTACCCCACTTGTGTAAAGTGTTGTGATGGTATAGTGTAGTATCAGTAATAACGCTCACCGATTTTACCGTTATCATGAAAACGTGCTACGCTCTCGAATGTCAACAATGTATGACTTTAAGAAAATGGAGAATCATAACGACATTATACCCTAGAGAAAATAACAAGTAGATTATGTTTGATCCAATATTCAATTAACATCTTCAATTCAGTTGTGAGGTATGCGACCTACCCTGAATATCTTATTTTTATGACACAGAGAAAATGAGCTGTATGTTTATTACAGCTCATTTTTTTTATTGAGGTAACTCTTGATTTAATTACTTGAGGAACTGGGAATCACTCGATCCATTCCTTAGATTGTGGTGTAAAATAATTAAGAAATTTTGAAGCTTTTGATTTTGGAAGCAAATTCATACAAATTCAATTAAAAGATACTTTAGGATAAGAGTCGCTTTAAAATTTTGGGCTCAAGAATATCTCAATTCACTTGACATCGGGTGGCTTGCATTTAATAGACAGAAAAACAATCACTTTTTTTGAAATACCTATATTATATATAAGCCATCCATTCTTAAGAATCTCTTGATTTTTTGCTGGCACAAGGAGGACAGCTTGCATGTTTATTATATGAGGTTGGTCTGCTGGCTACCCCACATGGGGAATATGACTTGATGGTATAGTACAGTACCTAGTAGTGTTATTATTTCCAATATTTTTATTATTTTTATTAATTACCTTTTACGTAAATTTCTGAAATGTGACACCTAAAAAAAATTACTCCATCATTATCGCATCATAAATTTTACAACAGATACTTGTTTACAAGATTATTTTTATAGAATTTATTGCAGTTAGATTACTTATTGCTTACTAAATTAAATATCTAGATAAAGGGTATTTCCATTAATAAAAATAATATGATGAAATTTTTATAATATTTTGCATAGCTACGTTCAAGTGTTTTTAAAAGACAAACAAATTTATGTGAATTCAAAGGTATTAGTTAAATACTTTTATGAACCATATAAAAATACAATGACATAGTATATATGTAAGTACCTAGATGTACATACCTTTTATGGTACATAGTTACCTACATAAGTATTTATAGATTGATACATATGCAATATTAAAAGTTAACTTATTAGAAATTGTTTTGAATTTATCCCATGGCGTAAAGAAAAAGTCTCCAACTCTTTTGTATAACGTTTTGAGTGTTCTGCTAAAGGCAGATAGGTATTCGCTAAACATCCCCTATTATAAGACATTTGGTAGATATCGACCAAGAGACATCTATATAAATCAACTCTGTACCTGAGAGCCATTAAGACTTAAGTGCATTTTTGTCAAAAATGCCAAAGTTACGAAAAAAGTGAAAATAACACATAAGTCGTGAGTCTTAAGTACAGAAATGCTTAGGGTCTATACTATAGGGTCTATGTAATAAGCTGTATATACACTATTTATACAGCTTATTACTAGTAAAATGTCGAGATTTTTTCGATTAAAAAATTGAATTTGAAAATGGCATTTTAGTACTTGAGACTAAATGGCTCTCAGGTACAGAACTGAGGAAGGACATGTGACTGTGGTGCATACGTAGATTTAATAAAGAGACCAACAGAAAATAGGGAGGAATGGAGAAGAAAATCCTAACAAGTTGCAGACTAATCCAACGGATTTTAACCCACTATTTTTTTCTCTTTTTAAAAAAGTAATATAGGTATATCTGGGTTTTGTTTGTCTCAAATACAACCTTATACACCTTTCACAGTAAGCTTGTGTCGTGTAATACTGTAATGGGAGTTTGCCGAGATCGAACCACACGAACCCCTTGCTCACGAGGCCGAGACTCTACCTCCAGGCTACCGACAAACTCGTATTAGACATTTAATATATATTATATTAGACATTTTAGATACTTATTCAATTCAGTGATGAGGTTTGCTACCCATCCTGAATGTCTAGAGCTTTTGTCTAGAGGAGAGGATGACAAATATTTTAAATACCTAATTTGAAATGCCATTTTGAATTTTATCCTAATTATATTTTGATTGGTGATGTTTTCTTGGGCCCGTAATCAAAACACATTTCAACGTTACGTTTTCGTTCGAATATAAACGAACAAGTAGCTACAAAAATTTACACTTTCTCACAACGTCGTCTATATTCGAACGAAAAGGTAACGCTAAAATAATTTTGATTACAGACCCTGGTACTGAACTGTTATTTTTTTGTGGTACCATGACACAGTTACATATTGTTCCTAGTTAATTGAAAAATTCAAATATAGAATTATGGAACAACAGCTATATTCTGAAAAATTTGAATATTAGATGTTATCTCTATTGAAAAATTTGATAATAAAATGAAATGAAAATAATATATCTTAACTGGCTTAACAAAATCAAAAAAAATATTACCACATTATCCATAGGGCTATTTTATGGCAGGAATATATGTGTAATAACAGGAATTGTGATATCTAGTAATAAAATCATAATTATAAATAAATAAAAATATCTATATAATATAAAATATAAAAAAACACTGTTTTATGTTTCACATTAATGTATACCAAAGTATACTACAATTACGCCTAGCGCTTTCACCAATATATTGGCATCATCAGGGCGGAGTATAAACTTAATTTACAAGAGAAAACAACGTCTATATATACATAAGATATTAAGGGATGTTAGGTGGGGGTGTTTTTGAACAAAGCAATGACGAAGTCAAAAGTCCTTTATATCTTATCTATCCCTTAATATCTTATGTATATATAGACGTTGTTTTCTCTTGTAAATTAAGTTTATACTCCGCCCTGATGATGCCAATATATTGGTGAAAGCGCTAGGCGTAATTGTAGTATACTTTGGTATACATTAATGGGAAACATAAAACAGTGTTTTTTTTTTATATTTTATATTATTAAAATGTTGTTTCACAATGTCAACACTGAAACATTAAATTTAAAAATATCTATAATTGAAAATCACTGTTTAATTTCCACTACGTTAGATTAATAGCAACTGAACGTTTTCGCTTATGCTTAAAGGAATCTTCAGGGAAGTAAAAGTGTTATACAAGCAAAGGTGCTATATTATACGAGTATGTCAGCGTGAGAATCGGACAAACGTTAATAAAAAAAGTGACAGTATAAACGCAACATAAATTATTTATTTTATTCTTCTTGCACATCATCATTCACGTAAAAAATCAACAAACCAGTTTACATAAGAAAAAATGTGATGGTATGCAGTGGCGAGATTATCACTTTATAGTGATTTCTTCCATCTAAATAACAACACTACTCAGTACTCACCCTATCACACGAAAAATTTCAGTATGGTCTCTGACGCGTATTTTGAAAGTATACAACGCCATTACGCACAGGTTGGGACTGCTCGCGTATAGTTTCAAGTAGTAATAAGCATAAATATTTTTAGAAACTATACATGGTAATTACGCTCTTATCGTGTATATTTTCCAATAACGTTACACTAAAATTTGTGTGGAAAACATACCTACTGCACAAGTTTCCATTGCGGAATAATCGTGTACATTTTCTAAGTGCTACCAAGGCAACGTTCTTAGAATGTATACGCGACTAGTTTCCAAGTAGCCATTTTGATTTGTTGCTTTCTCTTTTTTTCATATTATACTTATGTGTTTTTATTATTTTTTACGCCTTGTTTTTATTAATAATTTTTTATTGCTTTTATTACCTGTATTTTTGTTATTTTGGATTTAGGTACTTGTTGTTGTTATAATTTCTGAAATTTGTTAACATGTAAAAGCGAAAATTGTAAATGTACTTAAATAAATAAATATTTTTATTATTATTTGACTGGCGTCTTTTTAAAGTAGCACTTAAGTACTTAAACATTTGTGTTTCTTTTAATATTTCAAAAATATTTTTGTTCTTTGTTTTGTTTTATAATAAAAATATTCATAAAATATTATAAACAAAATTATTATAAAAATATTTTTATATACACGATAAGAGCGTAATAAACATGTATAGTTTTTTAAATCAGCGTCAGAAAGTATACGCGACAATTACGCAGAAATCGTGTATATTTTCTGAGACTATTTTTCGTTACACAATTTGAAAACATACATTGCAAGAACACTATGAATGCGTAATTGCATTGTATACATTCAAAATACGCGTCTCTGACTCATCCACCCCAATGTCCACAAGGTGCCTCCTGACCACACACTTAAAAGAATATCCATTCGAACCAAATTATTGCGTTAAGTATTAAGTAGTTACATCCTAGAATAAATTGTTTTGTAAGATTTTTAATTAGCTTACTGTTAACTTTAGGCATGTGACGTCTACCTAGCTAAAACTGACTAGGTATTTATTTTTTTACATTAAATTTTTTGACACGATTTAAACTCATGATTATCAGAAACTTTTAAATGTAGAGTATGAAAAATAATTATTTATGATAATTACATTACACTTCACAGTGGCTTGATAATGCAGAAAGAATAGACCATTAAAGGTCACGTGGTCTTGTCTATGGATTTGCTTTTGCTTGGGGGGCAAACAGTCAGATTCCGCAAATCATCCTTGTAAGATGTTATGCCATAAGAGAAAAAAAAGAAAGTCAGACGACAAAATAATAACAAAATCGACACTGACAGTTTTTTTGATTATTAGGTATTCTTTAGGCGTTCCACCTAATATTACACCGTAATCGTCTGTTGTGTTGGGATGCCTGATGCCCCTCAATGATTTTTCTGTGACGTCATCCTTTAATGGTCTATAGATAATAACAGAGTGACTAAAATATATACATGACTGAAAGAAAGGGTACTCGGAGGCCAGCTGAGAATTAAATAGCACATTTTAGCGTTACGTTTTCGTTCAAATGTAGACGACGTTGCGAGAACGTGTCAATTTTCGTAGCTACTTGTGTATTTTAGCTACGAAAATTGACGCGTTCTCGCAACGTCGTCAACATTCGAACGAAAACGAAACGAAAACGTAACGCTTAAATGTGTTTTGACTAGGCCTAATCCTAAAAGATGGTTACGTGCTGATAACAATGAATAGGGAGCATATATTATGAGGAATTGCATGGATGTGATGGAGGCAAAAAACGTTTGCAAGGACAGGAGGAAGTGACTTCCGATTCTTTAAGCATTATGTTATTCATTTATTTATTTATCCGCAATTGTGCGCCAACAGGCACAACAAAAGATTAATACGTACATAATATTGTAATGTAATATATATAATGACATAATAATAAGAAAACATTTGCACTCCATCATAGGCATAAATATAGTAGGTATAACCCGAATCATCCACCTCCAAGCCCACCCCAGCACCCCTAAAGCATCAACGAATAATATTATTATGTATATCTGTATGTGTAATAATTATATCAAATAATATGCCGAACAAAAAATATTTGATAATTAATGCATACATTAAGATTATTTATTTTATTAATTGCTCTAACACAATAAATATTCCTACTGTTATCCCTATTATGTATTTATTTATTTAATATATATGCAATAAATCATCAAATATAATCAATAATAACAAAGGTTACATGTGGATCTTTTTTACAACGCAAATAAAATAATAACAGACGCAGCTACTTTAATGGCAATACTACTAACATTAATATTGTTAAAAATGACATCCAAATTTTATGTACCTATCGAACATTTTATTGCAGATTAACAAGACTAAGACAATAATGTTATGAATACTTTGTAATTAATTTATTAATTGACTGCTATAAAGTAATAAACTTAGCATTTTATCTATAATTTTATCATATCTGATAGAGTTATGGTAGAGTTTTTTTTGGTATATAAGCTGAAAAATATTCAGTCGAAAGTATCACAACTTTTGTGTTTTGTCTTGGCATCTTCACAGCAAGGTAAGAAAACAATTCAAAATATTGTTGAATTTGAATTATCAAAAAAATTATAGAAAAAAGAATAATTATAAAGATTTATATTAAAATAACATTCATATATCATTTTTATAAAAAAATATACTTTAAGAATTACTATTTATTAATAATATTTTTTTGTAACCATTTTATATTCTGTTATTAAAAAGATACAATTTCACATTTCTGTTTAAAAATTTAATGTCCTGTTTCGATATGAATATAATAATTTGAATGCTATAATACCACAAAGTACATTGTTAAAAAATATTGTATAACTATAACCACATTGACTAATTAAAATTTATTTTGGTCGTTTCCAGGTAACAATCCAAAATGAAGTTCCTCATTCTCGCAGCCTTCTTGGTGGCCTCCGAGGCCTTTGTGATTCCAGATGGACCAGGAGTTTTCCTACCAGCACCAATCCCTGAACCACCCACATTCTTGCCTGCACCACAACCTGAATTGCCCACATTCTTGCCAGCTCCAATGCCAGAAGCACCAAAGCCAATGCCAGCTCCTCTCCCAGAGGCACCTCTGCCAATGCCAGCTCCTCTCCCTGAGGCACCCGTGCCAATCCCAATGCCACTCCCAGAAGCACCTCTGCCAATCCCAATGCCACTCCCAGAAGCTCCTCTGCCAATTCCAATGCCACTCCCAGAAGCCCCTCTGCCAATCCCAATGCCACTCCCAGAAGCCCCTCTCCCAATCCCAATGCCACTCCCAGAAGCCCCTCTCCCAATCCCAATGCCACTCCCAGAAGCCCCTCTACCAATCCCAATGCCACTCCCAGAAGGCCCTCAACCAATCCCAATGCCAATTCCAGAATTGCCACAAGTTTTGCCACCATTCCCAATGCCAAATCCTGAATTGCCACAAGTTATGCCACCACTACTTCCAATGCCTGAAGTACCAGGAGTTGAATCAGAGGCTCCATCAAAGCCCCTCGTCCAGATTATCGTGAATGTCCAAACCAACGGTGAAAAGGAAGCTCCAGTTGTCAGCCACCCAATCAACACACCAGTGATTGATGACTTCCAGGGACCTTTGTTCAACAACCCATCTGCCTTGTGGAGATAAACAGTTTGGCCAAATACTGACACATTCTCTGGACTTTTCGATTTACCACTGCAACAAAATAATGGACAGCTTATAATCTAAAAATAGGATAATATTATATTGAATTCATAATCAATTTGTTTTGCAACATTATGTGCCTACTTCATATATTACACCTAGATCACAAATAAATCCAGCAGCAAATTTATCAGATTTTTTTCATTTACACAACATATTTATCAAATCCTTTTATTTATTCTCTTCTGCATATGAGATGGATAATGTAACTGAGACATATATTATATTTTTTACAAGAAAATACAAAATAAATATCTTCATCGATAATAATGTGGACAAATTAAAAAAGTAAACCTATAGTCAAATTTGGAGAAAAATTGAGTAATAAAAACACAGTTTCAGTGAAATGTTCTTAACATAATAATACCAAAGTTTTCAAAGAAGGCAAATTCTCTCACATTTAAAATGCTAATTGTAGGTGTTAAATAATATTGATTTTTAAAAACAAGTAGGTATGTTCGAAAAAATATTTACAGATCATACACAATCCTCTATGCAAAGATTTATTTAGAGATACTCGTATTATATCATAGTGGATGGTGAAAATATAGAATATGTGAAGCAATACACCTACTTAGGGCAAATAATGTCATTTAAAGATCAAACAGATAAAGAATTGGAGAGGAGAGTCACAAATGCTTGGAACAGGTTTTGGTCACTGAAGGAAATACTAAAAAATAAAATTTACCCCATGGCTGCAAAGAGAAAGGTCTTCAACATCTGGATCCTACCTATCCTGACCTATGGATGCCAAACATGGGCGACAAATAACAGACACCTTCAGAAACTACGAACCTGTCAAAAGAGCATGGAAAGAAGTATGCTGGGATATAAAAGAAGTGACAAAAAAAGAAACAGCGACATTCGAAGAGCCACAAAGTTGGACGATGCAGTGCTAAAAAGCAGAAGCCTGAAATGGAGGTGGGTCGGCCACATGTGGAGGGAAAGCCATGAAAAGTGGACCAAAAGAGTCACCGAATGGACTCCTAGGGAAATGCCAAAAAGAAGAAGAGGCAGACCATGTAGGAGGTGGTCAGATGACTTGAGGAAGATGGCAGGACCTCTGTGGACACGACTGACAAGAGACAAAGAGAAATGGAGAGTGATGGGGGAGACCTACTATGCGGCAGTAGGCTGCGCTGACGGCTCAAACTGAATTATTATATACCTATACCATAGACATTATAAAGTTAGCAAAATAGGTTAATAAATAAACGCAGCCCGTATTTCCACTGCCATAGAAACGAAACAAATTATTTTGTCTATGGAATATTTAAGTCATTGGCCAAAAACGTTATAGTTAAGTATGGCTATATAAAAAAAAAGAAAAAATATTTTTGACAAATCGATGACATTTATTGTGGCGTGTATGTTTTGCTACGTTAAATAATTTTGATGAACAATTTTAAGCCGAGAATCTACAACCTTTTTTCGATACATCTGTGGGTGGACTCATGGAATAATAAATATACTAAAGTGGGTGGAATACGGCTGCAGCGAAGCACAACAAGTATACTGGAAAATACTTTCCGCCTTGATCTTCGAATCAGTGCTGGAGAGAGAAAATACATTTATAACGATGCCTTTTTTACAGATTTCATAGGTTAATAAGTTTAAATATCAGAGACATTGTTGACCTAAAAGGGTGATGTTTTTCCACCACCAGCCTGGAAGACTCATAGTTACAAAATAAATCATTCCTAGGACAGCAACCTCACGAAGTCAGGCGTGACGACGAAGTCGTCACACATTTGGTGAAGAACCTTCTAGAGGAGAGGAGGCTAGTTACTTCTGTGTGTAGTTATATTGACTGTCCAGCTCCATAACTCAACAAGGCAAAAATTTCATTTAATTCAACGCCACTCTTCCAATTTCACAAACAAATAAAAGCTATAAAAAATATACGCTCCCTTCATACTTATTTTAAAAATTTAGTGATGGAAGTCATTTATTGTAGTCCACTGATTTTTCAGATTCAGGAATAAGCTAAAATAAATCAATTTACGAATGAAAAAACAAATACAAAGTTTTCAAATATATATTTACTCTTCAATTTAATATTGAAACTTATTGCTCTCACCATGATATTAGAAAAATAATGAAAAGGAAGACAAGTATTACTTAAACCCTATTTATAGGCAAAACTTTATACTAAAGTCTTAAAGTGTTATACAAAGTATTATTTTAACTAAAATTCAAAAGTTTTTGTTGCACTATCAAAAGTTCGATTACAAGGAGATTTGAACGTTAAGTAGAGAACTTTGATACTTCATTATCTACAGTTTGATTATAAAAAAAAATTGAGTTGAAAGTAATTGACATATTAGATTCTCCCTTATTTGTAGTTTGATTACAAAGTGAATTTGAGCTAGATTCTCCATTATCTGTAGTGTGATTACAAGGAGAATTTGAGCTGGAAGCAGACATAGTAGATAATCCATTACTGGCATCAGTATTTAATATGTTACATTGCTTATTGACAACACCTGAAACCAACAAAAACATAAAATAACGTTTAGATATAAAGCAAACCAACAATTATTAAAAAAAAATTGATCACTTGTCCTTTACGGGCTTTTGTTTGACAGTCATTATATATATATAAACATGACAGTTGATGAGTTTAATATGGGAGTAAAAGTAACATATTATGCGAACTGAAAAATACTTACCACACTTGATATGGCATTTTATCTCTTTCTTTAGTTTTTGAATGTGTTTTGGAAAGTCCAATTTTAACGGTAATTATGGTTTTAATTGCCTTGGTCCTGTTCTGTTTGTTATAAAGCAATATTTATCAAACTGTTAGGAGCATACTTAAGACTGTATAGTTGGTTTAGAACTCACTCTCCTTATATTTGGAATCCACAAGCGGCTAACGTGATCATCCTTAAGGAATCTATAAATCAAAATAAAATATGCATTGTGATAAAAGTACATTATTAAATTACAAACAATCTCAGATACAAAGAAAAGAATGCGGCCTGCATTGTTATTCATGTACTTGAATAGATAATATTATATTATTTGTTTGACATACCTGTGGAAAGAATCAGTTCCTCCTTTGACGAGTTTTGCATTGTAACCAAATCTACAGCATCTTTGAAACTTTCCCATTATTTACAAAAATGTGGAAAAGTTTTGAAGAAACCCTCCCCCCCTCAGGCTCCCAAACTGAGCTTTATGAATGAAGTTAAGTTAATTTTGAACGAGATTGATGAGTTCATAGAGAAGTGATCTTACAATCATCTCATCTGGCAGTAATATTCTACATATTATCAACAACATCAACTAACCTCACTTTCGTGACAGTTGTCACTAGCGCACGACAAATTCTTTTTTCTGTGGCCGTGAAAATACGCGATTTTTGCAAGTGACAAGTGCGATTCCAAAGTCTGGGTTCTCCACCAGGTGGCGTTAAAATCAATTTAAAAGTCAGAAAATGTAATATAAATCATAATTTCTAGTTATAAACTATTATTATTGGGGTATTATTTATTTTCCCTGTTATTTTTAGTGAATTCTAATTTTTAAAGTGCATTATTAGAAAAACCAGTGTTACAATTTCATTTCTATTATTTTTTTTATATTGCAACACCATGGAAAAAAAAAGAAAAAAGGTAATTTCTTTCTATTATCTGTGGCCGTGGAAATACGTGCGGCCATAAATAAATAAATAAAATGTTCGAAAAAATATTTACAGATCATACACAATCCTCTATCTATGCAAAGATTTATTTATCTACCTACATATTTCATCATGCCATCTTCTACAAATAAGTTAAACAATAAAAGTATTTACAGATCATACACAATCCTCTATCTATGCAAAGATTTATTTATCTACCTACATATTTCATCATGCCATCTTCTACAAATAAGTTAAACAATAAAAGTATTTACAGATCATACACAATCCTCTATCTATGCAAAGATTTATTTATCTACCTACATATTTCATCATGCCATCTTCTACAAATAAGTTAAACAATAAAAGTATTTACAGATCATACACAATCCTCTATCTATGCAAAGATTTATTTATCTACCTACATATTTCATCATGCCATCTTCTACAAATAAGTTAAACAATAAAAGTATTTACAGATCATACACAATCCTCTATCTATGCAAAGATTTATTTATCTACCTACATATTTCATCATGCCATCTTCTACAAATAAGTTAAACAATAAAAGTATTTACAGATCATACACAATCCTCGATCTATGCAAAGATTTATTTATCTACCTACATATTTCATCATGCCATCTTCTACAAATAAGTTAACCAATAAACCGACTGCAACAAAGATACAGGTTTATCTCTCTGAATCACAAAAAAGTGGCACTCGAGAGAAATTGGATATGTTTTTGCTGAATGTTTTATAGATAAAATTAAAAAAAAACTTCTCTGAGCTCTCCAATGCTGTGCTATCTCCACTTACAGTTTTACAGTAAGCCATTGTACACTGCTGTTTAAAGTGAGGAAGGTTATTTATTAGTAAAAAATTAACATTGTAAAATTAACACACTCATAAACAACTCTGTTGACTCCTGATATAAAGACCCCAGACAGCTATTAAATGCTGGTATAAGGGGTCAAAAACAATATGTATAAAACGTATATCACATCTCGAGCTATTCACAAATTTCTTTTCTCCAGAACACTTCTCTTAAGTTTTTTTTTGCACGAAATTAAATTATTCATATCTTGAATATCTTTTGGCAAAGCATTGTAACTCAATACTGCCTTATAGTACCTATTTCTCTCTATATTTGTTCTTGGGTTTGCATTTCTTATGTCATCTCTACTCCTTGTGCCTCTCTCTATTCAGCACCATGGGTATGCTGGTTTTAATGAGTCCTTTTTTGGCTTTAAATATTGTTTTGGCTCTTTCAATGTATTGCAGTAGAATTCATACTCGGATCTCCCAAGTCTCTGAAAATCTGAAACTATTCAAATGCCAATTTCTCACATCACACCCTTTTTGATTACCTACGACTTTCTTAATATTATTATGGGGAATGAAACACCGGAATGTAACATAAAATACATATTTTATTTATTTATTTTCTATAAATGATAAATGAGTTTGAAACCGTATGAATAAACATAATTGAGCAAAATAATAAAAATAAACAATTTATTATAAAATAAACAAAATAAAATAATGAATATTAATAGTAGTACCAATATTAAAAACAGTACGCGATGATAATAATAATAAACTAATAAAAATGTTTGCCTTATTTAAAACTCCAAAGTTTGACAAGAAAAAACGATAGTTTCATTAAAAGTTATTTTTACAATTAACCATTAAATGAGGTTATGAAACTATAATATGAGGCTATAAATAGAGAGTGTCACCCTATTTGGTAGCTCTCCAGATGGAACTTAAACCGACCACCTATCCTCTCTACGAGGTGTACTTTATCCAATTGATTTGCTACCAGGCAACATCCCAAAGGTTTTGAAATTCTCTCTTAGAAACCTCAACAACAGCTTCATGTATGCATTTAATTATGTACTTCAAATATGAATGATTAAACCATATGTAAATAATAGTTTTTAAAGATAAAATAAACATGAAACTAAAGCAAAGACAAATAAAATAAAGCTAACCAAACACAACGAATTCAGTAAATATCCTTATTTATTTAAATGCATGCATTGCACCATTTAAGACATATTTCTCACACATATCAATGACATACATTCTAACATCACTGTTGTTGTCACAAGATATCCCTTTGTTTCTTAAAGAAATCTTATGGGTATAGTATACATGGATACCGTGATTTTCTTCTCAAAAACAATCTTTTTTATTAGTACATAAATAACTCCGAAATAGTTACACTTTTTTTTACAATCATAAAAATGTATAACTCAAATGAACTTAAAAGCAACAAAATATGTTGGTTTCAACCTGTAGGAAGGATTGAATTTGAAATAATGAAGATAAATACACTCCATTGATAAAATTATGAAAAGTAATATGATCGATCGTTCAAGGATCGTTTAGCTTTGCATTGCTGAATAAATTATGAAAACATTTGATTATATATGGATGAAAAATGTCAAGTGATAGAAAAAAGGAATGTTTAGACAAAATTCTTTGTTTATCGTGTAAGGAGCATTGTTTAATCAACTAGGCTTGGATGGATGGGCCAACATTTGCTTAAAAATCTGTGCTAATAGAATGGGACCTTAATTTATCTTGATTGGTTCTACGTCCAAATTATTTCGACATAATTTTCATAAAATAATGTGGTGCTACATATGTGTACATGTCAGGAATAGAACCTTATTCGACAGAAACCAATCTTTCGAATACCAACAAACGAACAAAAAATTTATTTTATTTAAAAATTATATAAATATTCCTAAACAAAAATAATTTCTTATTAGTTTTCTTGTCTTCACCTTACCATTTGTTTTTTTGTCAAATAAGGTTCTTCTGTCGCACATTTTGATTCTTATCCACTCGTTCAACAAAGTTACATAAATTCAAAACTGTGTTTAATTTCTAAAAATAAGAATATTATCAAAATAAAAAATACATAGATTTTAACAGTCTATACAAAATGTTACGAGAGACAAATTTAGTACCTAAGCATAAACAATTTTATAAAATCTTCAAAAAGATTATATATAGCAAATGAATTTGTTGTGTATTAATATATTTTTGGCAGTGGAATGGTTTTTTTATATGTAAATTGGAAAACGATAATTTTCTATACTGAATCAGAACATTTCCATATCAAAAGATTACCTGCAACCATATTGAAAGTTGATAATCAAAATAAACTGACATTTGAACATTTTTGTAGAAATTTATCTATCGTTGGAATGACTACCAAAACATTCTAATAAACAGCGATAGATCTTTTTAACAAAAATGATCAGTCACAGATTCTGATGCTTGGTACAGTTTCTGATGCAAAAAAAAGCCATCTTTAGATTTCTAACACTAAATGCATATTTTGCAACAATATAAAAATAATATCTTAGAACAATATTCCAATAAGTAATGCATTTATTTGTAACACAATTTAAATAAAGTAAAAGATAATACATAATAATAATACAATAACATATTTTTATTATTCTATCATACCAGTGAAAAGTACAGCAAAACATTCTTTTTTTATAAAACCATAAAAATACCTACAACAAATAAACAAGATACATACAACACTCTTTATTTTTAACATAATTTTCATTTTGATCTCAAAATAATAATATATTTAAAAAAAATCAAACACCCTCGCAATAAGCAATATGCTTGTTAGAAAGGAGTAGCTCAGCAGTGAGAGAATTCAATCTTAAATACATAAAAGGCTTATTTATCTATACCATCATAGCATGTCTCACAAATGGGGTGCCAGTGGACTAACTAATTGTAATAAATATGCACCTTGTCCCCACTGTGCTAATAAAAAAGGATATTAAGAATGGGTTGCGTGTCTCCATCAATTTATTATATTACATACTATGTTTTCATTTAATCTGTGCTACTTAACAGCTGTGTAGCCAATGCGCTGTGCAGACAGTTAAATTTCAGAAAGGCAGACAATTTATCTATCTACTAATTTATGGCTGTTCTTCTTCTTTTCGTGTCGGTCAGCAAACGATAAATAACAAAAATATCAAAATCCACATCTACACTCCCATTCCCTCCTAGAAAGCGATGACCTCTCTTGCAGCTCCCCCTAGGTGAGTTTGCCCCACAAATTCCTCCCAGTGACACTAATGAATGCATATCGGCATGACAGACTTTTTAATAGCCTTATACCGTATTTCACATGAAATAGAAGGAGGGAATGACTTACAACATCTTGAATGTCGCCACGGGGTTTACTACCCATCCATGATTTCTTAAGAAACTTAAAGTCACCAATTTCACTCATCCAGAGTACATACCTATTGATTTTTATGACACAAAGACTTGTATATTCATAATAAGCAGTTAGTTCACTCTAAAAACACTTGTGTGAAATTCCACAATGATACAGATAAACGTAAACAGCATTTCTGAATAAATGTATTTAATAGGTTCACTACACTTTTCACTAGAACGACAGCATTGTATAGATTAGATAATCATAATATATTTTGGAAGCCAATATAAAAAATATACACAATGTTGTTGATATAGATCTATACATATTATTATAATTATACTAAATATAATATAACATTATAATCATAAGCAAGGCATTTAATGTCATGTCAAATAGTCGCAGCCCACATTTTATATCATTAAATTTATATTTTTACACTATGGAGTAATTATTTTCATATTGGATACAATATAATATAACTAATTAGGCAACAATTGAATACATAGGCACCTAGAAAACATGTATTTGTTGCAGTTGCGTTATTTAATAGCAAAAAAATCACGGTTGAACCTACCATTATCGCATAAGTTTTCCAAGTAACATATTCAATCATTATTATTGATTCTATAAGTAAACTAATTACCTTCTGACTTAGGGCATGTGGGTTACGATAGTTCTGTAACAGTAAATGCCTCAATTTTTTAATCGTAATACATGGGAGGGCAGGCAAAAGTATGGACCGAGAAAGATTTGTATCTTACAAACATAAATTTTAAAAGAATAAATTAAGAGATCACGTGATATAATGAATGATAAAAATCCTGAGTGATTTGAATTTTGATGCCATTTACTGTCATTTTAATCGTTCAGCAGGGTTACTCTGGACACAATTTAAATACGGTCTTAATCTAGTCTTGATCTTAATCATACGATGCGCAAAGTGACTGTAATAATATGTAGTTAAAAATCGCGTGCATACAAATCTTGCGATAGAGGTACCGTGGTATTTTTTAATATGGTCCCTTCGCGAGTCGTATGAATAAGATCAAGACAAGATTAAGATCGTATTTAGATTGTGTCAAAAGTAAAACTGGTGAACGATTAAAATGACAGTAAATGGCGAATCTAACGACGATCTACTCAAATTACTAAAATTCCGAGATGTGACATGTCGTAGTTTTGGGTTACTATAATGATAAACCACAAATTTTCTTCTATGAGGTTTAAACTCGTCAGTCAACCCAAACTACAAAAATATGCACAATTTGAGATTTTAGCCAAAAACTCGATTTTAAAAAATTCGAGATTTGGCTAAAAACATTGGGTGATCTATTTGACCATTTCAAAGGCGATATTGAGAGTGCAGTATCTAATTTGCACCTTTATAATGGTGATCAATCAGTCACCAGCTAATGTCAAAAAATTGTAAGATACATATCTTGCTAACTCGTGCATAACTGAGGCCTATTAATCATCCCTCCCTCATAATTATATAAGATAATTTTAGTTTATTCTTAACACACTATTATATTCACATATTTAATATTTAGAATATGCCTTATACATATTTTTACACATACATACATTATTATTATATAGCATCATTGTCAATGAAACAAAACCATTGTTTTTACAAATATGCAGGAGACAGTGAGATAAATCTTAATGTTTTTACAAATATGCACCAGGCAGAGAGATAAGTCATAACGTTTTTACAAATATGCATGAGGCGAAGAGATAAAAAAATTATGATTTTACAAAATACAAGGCGGAAAGATAAAACAGAATGATTTTGAAATGCGCAAAAGTAGAAAAAATAAAACATGTTTTTTTGATATAAATATGCAAGAGGCAAAAAGATAAAACATAAGAGATTCTACAAATATGCACCAGGTAAAAAAGAATTTTTTTACAGATATTCGTGGGGCAGAGAGACATAACAGTATTTATTTATTCTTTATTACACATGCATATTTTTCAAAAACTTTAGTACAAGGGAATAAAAAATGATTTTATAGATATGCACCCACCAGAAAGATAAAACAGCATGACTTTACAAACAGACGTGAGGCGAAGAGATAAAATACTGTGATTTTACAAAATGCACAATGAGAAGAAATAACAAAAGTATCGTTTTAATGTAGAAACTGGTTTAAAAACTTTTAAGCATACCAATTTCTTCAATGATAGTTTATTTTTTTATTTATTTTTTTGTGTTAATTATAACTCAACTACGAGTACTTAATCATTTATTTTATATCACTGATTAGAGTCTTTATGAACAGGAACACTTGTTTATTAAAATAAAAATTGGGAAATGAAGTACAGAAGATTAGTCAATACACCTATTCAAACATATTTGATAAAATTAATGTATTATAAAAATGTGCAGTCTGTTGCCATATGAACTAATAAGTCTGGTTCTCACCTGTCAAACACACTCAGACAAAGTTGACTCGGATAATAACTTACTTATATATGCTATTAATAGCATGAAAACAGCACATCTGCTTGCACTCGGATGTGTCCAAATGTTATAACCACGTAAGTTTAGATAGTGCTCTACCCATCTGAATTATTAATATGGAAGTACATATTCACATATGAAATTAATAGCAAATGAAAAATTTATTCACTGTGTCGGTGTTTAGGTAGTAGAATTCCATGTCAAAATAAATAAAACAAGCGTTTTATTCTACTATTGATTTAATTTACGAGAGAGACGTCTTTCGTCTTATGAGGACATTGTCAATCATGATTGACAATGTCTTATTTCGAAATGAAAAATTGTAATTGTTTAAGCTAAAAAAAAGTGGAATCGATAGAACATGATTTGATTTCTAGACATATGTAACAATTGTCTTCAAGAATACAAAATTTCAAACAGAAAATGAAAGGTTTATTTCAGAAATAAGAGAAGTGAATAATTTCGTAATCCGAGTGCATCTGAATTTTCATCCGAGTTCATCTGGATGTTACGCGATGGTCAAAACCCAGCTTTAGCCCAGATAATCGAGAGAATACTGTATAATAATAATAATAAAAAATGGTATATTACAATACTTCTATTACATAATTACAAAAATCTTCAATAGCAATATTTATATATTTAGCGGGTATGTAGAAGAGCTAAGTGCAAAGGTGGAAAAGTGTATCATTTGGGGACAAGGAGGGTATCAACACCATTTGGTAGGAGGAGTCTTGGCCTTGTCCCTTCCTCATGCAATCGCCTTGGCTTCAGGCACGAAAGCCTCCCAATACTTGATCAACTGAAAAAAAAATCAAAACCAACATTAATTTGACAAAAGAAGATGAACTATTCTGTGCCACAACAAAGACTTGAAGTCTCTGTAATACAGTGAGATGAAAGTCCTGGCTAAGTGATGAAATGAGATTGTCCAATAATAATTGTTGAATAAGAGCACTGTTGTTTCATCCATAAAATTCTCAAGGGGCTATATGACCCTCTTTTCCATCTCGATGCTTCTATAATAACATCAAAGCGAGAGAAATATTGTGGGAAAAGTTGACAGAATAAATGAGCCTGATTTCTGTCCTGTGCTCCTGAGAGGAAAGTAAAAGAGCAAAAACAATTAGAGTTTCCAAAAATACATGAACACGAGAAATACATAGTCATACAAACCTGTGCCTGGTGTGCCATGTGATTCTCTAGATATCTTATGATAGTGGCACGGAATTCTCTGACTCGAGACACTTCAAATAGTTCCATCTCTTTTTTTATCATACTAGATATATTGTTGAATTCCTGTTGGCCTCGTTCCACCTTAGCTTCCCACTGAAATTACAACACAAACCAATAATTAACTTACTTCCAGTAGACAAGCAGCTTTTGCAAAGCCTTAATATACATTGGCTTTTATATTGGCACGAAGAGGACAGTTTGCATGTTTCTTACATGCAGCTGATCTGCTGGCTACCCCACTTGTGGGATATGCCGTGATGGTATAGTAGTAGTAGTAGTAATATACATTGAACCTTTTCAAAAGTTTTCAATCTTACGTATGGTAGATTGGTAGTCATTTCTGACAAAAGTAAATGCCTCATTTGATATAATCTTTCGTTATGACCTACTTAACAGTCTGCTTTCGGGGAAGAAAAATAAATTCTCTTTTATCCAGTTGGGCCACGCTATTTTATTTTACACATGACTGTTTGCATATTATTATATTATGGTATAGACCAGGAGCTATAATTTGTTGATCCCAGGCTTGTAGCTCATTTTCAAACAACTAGACTTGATGATGTAACTTACTTCAATAATTTCGGCAGACGCCTGCTCTACACGATCATTGCGTCCTGCCAACTCGGCCTTAGCTTTGTTCTCCCTTCTCTTGGTCAACTGCATCTGAGCGTGTTGCCAGTTTTGGAACACCTGAAAAAATTAAAGAAAAATCTTAAAAGATGAACCCGAGTTTCTGATGAATTTCAAATGACAATAAATCAGCCTCGTGGTCTACTATTTTCGGAATCAATAAAGTATTTTTTTTAAAGATACCTTTGATTCAATAAGAATCCATATTCATCAAAAAAAAAATATTTCTCTAAGCTCCTTTCAGAAGCAGAAGCAGACACACATTCCCTACATTCAAAGAGATTCTGCGCCAACTAAGCTATCCCTTCCCACCACATTCTTAATACTCTGATGTTGCTCTTCTCTTTCTTCTTTTTAAGCTCATAATATAATTGTATTGCTACAAGATTATACTAAATTCATTACGAACCTTCACACGTTCATGGAACACATCTTTAATAGCACCAAGAAGTCCAATGTAGTCCTTAAGCAGTTCACAAAGTACATAGAAATCTGTATTGGACTGTTCATTGTGTAAATTCTCCACCTGACAAAACAAAATGTTGAAAATACAATTACTTTAACAAGGTCAATTGTTTATAAAATATGATAAACTAAAAAAGATAAAATAATGATCGAGTATGATTTAATAAAATTAATTCAACTCCGAAAAGAGAAACAAACTAGCTTGTAAGGAGCACATAAGACACTTTTTTGATAGATTTTGTGACTAAATAGGTATGTGTGTTCGGGAAAATTCATGAGATCATCCCTGAATAATTAATAGATAAATAAAAGAATGAAGTCCAAACTCTACATCATGCATTCCTCAAGAATGTTCACAATTGTACCATGCACACATACTCACCTAGTCAATACCTATGCATGATTGACACCCACACATCTAAGCAAATATAAATGCTAGATGTCAACATAACTTTATATTTTAAAATATTTTAAGTCAAATATGTACTAGTAAAAAAAATTGTTACCTTTTCCTGGACATCGGCCAACTGTGATAGAGCCCTAGCCAGAGCGGCATGTTCCTCTGCTCCAGACAAAGCTGCCGCAGATCTGGCTGCACCTCCAACCAGTTGTGCCAACTCCCTTCTTCCACCGGCTAATGTTTCAGCTGCGCCGTGCAATCTACGCAGAGCAGAGTCTAGGGCATCCACCATACTCACACGCTCCTCAAACCACTGCAAATTCAAAACAAACAAAATAAATGAAAAAATAAGTAAAAAAAAATTAATACTAAATATTTCTCTTTCATTAAGTTTTCTACATCTTGTAACTCTAAAAAAATATTATCTACATCAAAATATATGGTAACACTTTTAAAACGATGCTTAAATTTGTAAATACAAGCAGGAATCCTACATTTAACAATCAAACAAGCCAAACTTAAAACATAACACGTGCACCAATAAAATTTGTCCCCTGGTCCCAAATGTCAATTACGTTCATGGCAAACAATGTTCATTTATGGCTTTGAGCATAGTTGAAAGGATTTAAATGACGTGACCACCGATGCAGCCAAATAGCTAGGCAAATCAATTCTTAGTTAACCCTTAATTTTTATTCCAAATTAATTTAAAAAAGACCACTAAATATTGATAAATAATGACACACTACAGTATAGGTATATTTCAATAAATTGTTTAAAATAATATTTTATCAAAAAAAAAATTTTGAAAATTTAAATTAATATTTAAATAAATGCAACGAAAATATCGAAACGTTTTATGTACATAAATTAGTATGTAAATTTAACACATAATACAATAATATAAGGTTTGCATAAGACAATGATGTCACCTTTTTGGTAGCTACCCAGATGGGGTTTATAACCACAGCCCATCCATTTTGCGAGGTGTCCTTTGACATTTACATTTGTGTTAAATTTACATGTGTAACCATGATTAATAATGGTTGATTGTAAAAACAAATTTTGCGAAAACAAAGTATTATGTTAGATTTGCATTTCCTTCTAGATGCATATGTACCAACATCAATCCAATACGTACATATTATATGACCAAATTTCTATTCTACCATAAACAATCTCTAGATATATAATAATTTGAAATGGAATAGTGGGCTCCCTCACCTTTCCCTCCACACCCTTACATGAGAGAATTGAAAAATAAAAATTACATTTAAACCACACAATTACACATACAAACATTAATAATGATAACAAGTATGTATACATGAGATAAAGTGCTCTGTTGTCTATCACAGAATCAGTTGGAGATGATTAATGGTTGAAGGTTATTGCCCTTTGGTCCTCAAATGGAATGAATTATGTAACAATATTTAAAAAAATAAACTCGAGTTTAGAGATGTGCTTATTTTATTATCACATTCTTTCCAATCTTTTATCTATGATATTGTATATTTTTTTATGAACTTCCCACTCTTAAAAGAAGCATCCAAGTCGTTGATCTAACCAAAAGGATTTCATCGAGATAGTTTTAATCGGCCGGCCGATCAGTTACCACGCGATAGACTAGCCAGTTAACTTAATGGCCTGGCGTTTAGTTAATGCCCCCATTCACTTGAGTGCCAAGCTGTTTCACTGAATTGACACGTCAAACATCAAACATTCTGCCTGATCGAAGCTGACCCGATTGATGGAATTTAGTTTCTTGATTTGTGACGCGACTACGACTGATAAACATTGCATTAGGCAATTCGGCTAGACATCTGTCAACCATTCAATTGCATGTCGGGGTTTAACTAACTGCCAAGCCATTCAGTTAACTAACTGGCTAATGCATCTATCTGGTGGCAACATATACATGTCCACTAAAGACACGGTTACTAAACTAGTAACAGGGAAAACAATGCCCTCTGTTTGAACATGGAATTAATAATTTTTAAATTTTATATTATCAACACATATAATTGTATTAAAATAGAGCACTTTATCATAATGATGTAAACATTGAAATGCAAGCACAATGTAAAAAGGTAGAGGAGACATGTAAACAAAGCAAGACAACATACAGTAAATAGTATTTATCAACATGAGAAATTATTGCTAAAATCTAAAAACAAAAAAATTATATGGAACCTATGCAAAATTACAATAGAATAGGTACCATAAAAAATATTGGTAGTCCAATCAAAATATCTACATTGCTTATGAATGCGTTCACATATTATTGCCTTCAATGTTCCGTTAGAGAAGGAGGGGAGGGAAAGACAAACTCTTACTATTTAGTGACATTCTTTACCTCCATGCTAAAAAAATTACACCCACACATATACGGCCATGTGACTTCTATACTATTCCATGGAGCATGATTTTTCTCATTGAGTTTACATGTTCTATAAACGTAATAGTGCACATATATGCTTGCATACAGCTCCTTATTCAACAAACTATGTGAATTTCATACAAAAATAAGACTGATTTAGGAATTTTCATAGAACGTTCGTTGTAAGATGAAACATGAGATAATAAGTTTATCGTGATAAAAAAATATTTTTGAAAATATCTATTTTAGAGTGCCTTACATAGGGGAGGTCTTCAAATATTTAAAAACTGTTTCAAAAGACTCTAATAATAATAAATAAATAATAATTAACTTAAGTTGACTCGTGAATTTGCTTCATTTCTAAAAGACACAAAACTATGAACTTTATAAACTGACTTTAATAACAAAATTAGATTATAAACTATGCAAATAATATACATAAACATAAATCAGTACTCACAGAATCAGTCTCTTCCATTTTGTATGTGATCTTGTTGACTGTTTCTCCCACTTTGTTGAACAGTCTCATAACTCCAGCTCCGCTCAGAGCCGACGTACTGGTGGCTTTGGGTAATTCCATATCTGAAAGTAACACCACGAAAATAAAATACTGAAATATTTGTTACATTTTTAATATCGGGTTTGACTGCAAATAATTTTCAAAATCAGCTGTAAGTAGCGACCAGAGACAAATATTTTTAAAAAACATCACCCAAATGATTAGAAGTCTTTATTGTTATTTATTTATTTATTATTCAATTCACGGCAAACATTGCCATTTGCAAGATAATATACATTTATAAAACATACAAATATAAAAATTGATGTTAAGTAATTCATTTATATAACTTGAATGATAGCAAAAAAAGCAACCAAATATCATCAATATAAACATCCATATACTGCAATATTAAATGTAAATGTACTTGGACATCCCAATATAATAAAATTATATTAAAAACATGTGATAGAGCAGAAAGTAGTCCAAAACAAGCGTTAATGCTTATTTTTGCCCAACCGAGTAAATAATAAATGAACAAATAAAACTTCCATCTGCCATCAAAATATGTAGAATACAAGCAAGTTCACCTATCTTCAACCCTATATCTTATCCCTAATTCAAATATTCCAATAAATTTTGTACATACAAATGTGACTCACCAGCTTCTAGAAACTGTCGAAAGTCAGGATCGATACATAAGACTGGATGCTGAGCAGTTCTGTTGAGATACCTCTCCAGGGAAGCTCTGCGTCTCTCTACAAACTCCAGATTGGCTGCCCCACCAGGGGTCACAGCTGTGCCATCGGTCGGCTGATTGGACATTTTTATTTTAGTCATACCTGAAATAAATATTTATACAAATGAATTAAGAAATCAAGTCGTGGAGGACCAGGTAAAGAATTGATCTCCCACTTTTTTCTGTAAGTTTTAATGTTCTGTTTGCTGGCTACCCTACATGTGGGATATGCGGTGATGGTGTAGATAGATAGAAAAATCAATTTTTCGCATGAACCTCTGAAAAGGTATGTGAAAGATTTAACAATGACCTAAAGTCACAAGACATAGATCTATCTTTCTATATAATTAAAGAAAATATTAGATTAAATCAAAAATCATCAATAAAATTGTATTACCTGTAACATATCTCACAAAAACAAAAGTTCCCATTATGCAGTATATTTTCAAAATAAAATTATAATATTATGTCATTAATCTCTTAAAAAAGTTTAATATTAAAAAAAAAAAGTGGGAGTGAGCTCCAGATATAACAAATGTTACAAATCATTCTGAACTCCATACTTATGAAACCCCATAATTCTGGATTTGGATATCTTATTCACACGACTCAGAAAGATGAGTAAACACTAACCTATAACACTCTTCTCAGGTGCGGGGGGTATAATCCTTCCAGCTCTGAGATACTTTTCTGTGAGTTTATCATGCAGTCCCAGGAAGTCACTGAAGCGTCTCATTACAGAGAATTCTCCCTTAGGGAAGATAGGCATGTTGGTCTTAGTGATAATTCTGTATGCCACATAGGAACTCATTCTCTCCCCTATCTTCTGTGGCTCTGTCACTGTGATTTGGATGTTGTTTGGTCTGTCTGTTGTCACCTACAAATAAAAATATATATGTATCATCATACAGTCTATACCAGAGCTCAGTCAATTGTTAATCCATTAATGGAAAAATTAACTTTGTTACTCAATAACTTGTCCATGTAAAGTTGTAAATTAATTCCAACATTTAAAAAAGATTCAACAGCTAAAATTTGAAAAAAGAACCTTTTTTAAAAACAGTACCTTTGACAGAAATAAAAGTTGTTTTTCTTATAGTTGATAAATTAAATTATATATTATTATTTTATTTATTTATTTTATTCTTCACTGTACATTGGTTACAATATTACATAATAAAATAGTGTCAAAAAAATAACAGTTATACAATTCAATGTACAGAGGGCGAGTTTATCGCTAAAATGCGATGTCTTCCAACTAACCCGGAAAACTGTTCATTGCTAACTGTCCATTCTGGTGCAATACATTTAGCAATTATTCTACTTGTAGCGTGATTTCACGCCAAAAAAATTTTGCTGACAAAGAAATTTAAGCAGATTTGTCATTTCTTGGCAAAACGTAATTTTAAAGATTTGATAATCTCATTTACCTCCTCCATAATGGCACTGTTGATGTTTCCTGTATCACTGATGATCACATTCTCCATGTCATCATCCGTGGAGCTGACAGGAGATGATATCTTCAGGCTGGGGAAGTTCCCCAAGTTATCATATCCGTTTGTCTCATCTTTGGGAGACTTTATGTCCTGAAACACATCATCAATTAAAATGCAACACCATCACTTACACAATACAAAAATCTTCCAGTTCTATAGGCTATAACACAAACATTTTCAAAACTGAACTTATGAACTGATTGGCTTGTTGCATGTAAAAAAGTTTGTTGTTTCGATTATAAAAATAGATAAATAAAAGACTTAAAAAATAAATATTTTTATATTAGATGACTAATGATAGTTCGCCACATGTAGCACTGATCTCCGGTCCATGATTTTTCCGAAAATCTGAATGACTTTCTCTCTCAAAATACACCGTTTCTATAACAAATGCATCAGAACCTCCTGAATATCAATGAGGAGATGGCTGAGTTAGTGCAGAGTCGCTCTTAATGAAGGGAACTGGTTTCTGTCCTGTGTTTTCGAAAATAGCGGTAAAGGAAGAATGAAGAAAAGAATAAGAACTATTATTATTCTTCACATTGCTAAACAAAACACATTTATATTCAGAAATAATATGAATGAGTGATTATTTACAATTTGCAGATTTTCAGAATAGTAAATATATAGGTATTTTATCTTATCTTATCAAAGCATGAATCATTATACTCATGTGTCAATTGATAAAAATGGTGATTCCTAACCTACGTAATAAGTATATATTTATCCATACTATACCATCACAACATATCCCACAAATGAGGTAACCAGCAGACTAACTACATATAATTAATCTTATTCTTTTATTGGCTCTTTGTGGCAATAAAAGAAAAAGACATTCAGAATGGGTGGTATGCCTCATGGCTGAATTATAGATGTTTTATGTGGTGTTCTCACTTTGGCGAATATCGCCAGGCACCAAAATATCGCCAGCCATTTGAACCGTGTGAACAAAATGACAGCTGGTCTGAAACGATAAAAACCAGTAGAAACGATATCGTCTCGAGTTGACCACCTTCCAACTTTTCGGCCGATTGAACGATTCGCGCATGCGCAGATGTGCGCGGCGTTCGTATCTATGGTAAAGACTTTATAACCTATAAATTTTACAATGTTTCCCGCTTCGTGACAGCTGTTATCTTTGTTGTTGGTTTGTGGCGTTTGTTTCCTTAATTAAAAGGCGCCTTATAACCTCTACTATAACATTTTCGACTAAAAATAAACACTTCGCGATCTCCATCTCGACGCCATTTTGAAAACTGTCAAAATCAAAGCGCATCTGACAGATCGTTTCTATATTGGTGGACTGTGTGAACAGGTGTGACGATCAATGGATGTCCGGCGAATTTTGTTTTTTCGTCTGGCGATACATTTTGAAATTCGCCTGGCGACATTCGCCAAATGTGAACAACCCATTAGAATGTCCTATTCCTGATGTTTTACAAATAACTGCCTTTTACAGGAAACTCAAAAACTTACGGAAATAAATGGGAGAGTTATTCTTTATGGAGGACTCTACGGAACTATTTATAAGTAAGATTACGCAATCTCTCGCATGTGCCAGTGGACTCACAACATACAATGAAACATAAAGATCATCCTCTAATGAAATTCAAAACAAGAGAGAATGTATATTTGCCGTTACTCTACTGGCTAACCCACTTGTGGGATGTGCTGTGATGGTATAGATAGTTGTCATTCATAGTTATGATATGAGCGCTGCCAATATACATATCTTCTTGTTCTCTCAACATGTAGGTACTATCAGTAAGAAAGAATCACCGAATACAATAAACAGATGGTACCTATTATGCTAAAGACGACTGGCAGCCCATTGCTCAGGATAGAAAGGCTTGGAGATCTATTGTTTCGGAGGCAAAGGTCCTACAAGGGCTGTTCGGCCATCGGAAGTAAGTAAGTAAGTACCTATTATAACTTTAAACATTATGTACAGAGCACTGTGTACTTCTGTACACTAACATATTTTGAGTATACTGAACACCTTAAAATAAACTAATGCATGTTTTAATTATTAATATTATTAAGCTCCCTGCCCTAGTTCTAATTTAATTTACTTATTTCCTTCATTATTAATTTACAATTAAATTCAAATTCTTAATTAATGTATTATTATCCATAAGCAAATACAAATCATTTCATTATTCTTAGTTTGTGGTAGATTTATCATCATACTATAGATTATTGTGTTCCAGTTAAAATGAATTAATAATCTCGTTTTCATTGTTATACACATCAACAGAGGGGTGTATTTTCTGTTCCTACGATAATAAAATTAGTAACATGATAAGGCGATGCGATACTAAAATGTCATTTGACGTATGCAATGCAACAAACTGTCATTAATGTATAAAAATATACATATAACTACAAAACTATAACAAATATAAATGAAATAATATTGCGTTAATTTTAAAAAGTGTTATCAATATTGCGTGTAAATAGATAGGAGCATAATTCACAATTCAATCACACCCACAGAATAAGACAATATACGACAATACAATGAAATGTAATCAAGTGTACAATGTATTATGAATAAGTGTAGCAGTACCTGCACAGCAGATTGGAACATATCGTCTTCTTCATCATCCTCCTCGTCCCTTTTAATATTTACAGTCTCGAAGAGAGGAGGAGGCTCCATACTATTATCCTCAGACATTATTGAACAATAATTATTTGTTTCTGTCACCTAAATAATCTAATCAAAAATGACAACGGAACACCACTCACCGGCGCGACAACTTTTCAATTGAAGTGCTGCCATTACGTTATTTGTGCTTCGCAACTCGAAAATGTAGCGATTTTTTATTACCAGTAAATAACTGAAAGTCTAAAATAATATACTTTATGTGTTGTTTTGTTTTTCTTAAATAATAAATCATATAATTGAGTTGCATATTTTGTACACAAATATTTACTATAACTAATAATAGACATTATTTATCAAAATAAAGTTTGGAATGTTTAAAACAATTTTTGGCGAATTACAGTGAGACCGTAGAGACATCGCTTATAAAATGACCATAGAAATTAGAAATTGGAAAATAGTAGTCATGGGTAACAGATCACTTTGAGGCGACCCGACCCGTTCGGGTCCACTGATAGCAGTGAGCCGAACATATGATTCGGGTCACGGGTCTTTCCGGTTACAACCCAGATCTTTGTCTTTAGCTCGGACCCGTTTCCGCTGTAGGTACATACACGGGTCACGGTTCTTTCCGGTTGCAGCATGTATACTTGTGTCTACGGGTCGGATCTGTTTCCGGTGTTGATAGCTTATTGTCTATGATCCACTATGTCTTTCATACGGTATGGAGATTTTTACACTTAATATCTGAACGGAGTACTCAATAATTATAAGAATAATAATAATGACATTTATTGGCCATAAAATATTTATTTATTTACATAACAAACAGCTGTATCAGCCTTTACAAATAATACAAATTAAAAAAAACAGTCAAGAGAAATAATGCATAAACAAAGAAAAACAATATAAATAAAGGAAAAAAAACAACATACTACCAATTAATTTCAATTAGGAAAATACTTTTTATTGTGAACTGTGCAAAGGTTTAGTTGAAATAAATAGTGGATAAAGGTAAACATTTTATATGAAAAAGTATTGGTTTCATAAAATGTTTCGCCATGATATTTTTTTGTGAAATATTTTGTGTTTGTGTATTGTAGTATTATTTTGTGAAAAATATTTTTAGAGACTAGCAAAACTTTGCGATACTTTCCAGCAATAAAACACAATATATTATTAGAATACGGATTTGTATGTATGGGAAGCGGCGTGATGGTATGTATGTATGGGTAAGTACAAACGGTCATTCTATTCAATTTGTGAACAAAAGATACAGAACTTACGTGTCATCCGCTTAAACGGATCCTACATGTCATCGTCTCAAACAGATCTTTCGGGTCATCGGGTCCTCACAGATCCAACGGGTCTCCGCTCAAACAGATCATTAGGACCCGTAAGATCCGTAGGTGATCTGTAGACCCGCGGGTCAATTTGGAAGGACCCGAACATTTGACTCGGGTCGGATCTGTGTTACACATGACTAGAAAATAGAATAGAAATAGCTATTGTCATTTTTGTAGGGTTTATGATTTTGTGTACGTGTTGTTTTATTTCAGTTTATCAGTAATTTGTTTGCGATAAGGCATTTAAATTATTCTGGTGATTGAGTAAAGAATCTCACAAGTCGAATTAATGAACATTTGTTAGCGAAAATATTGACAAAATGAGTAATTCGAAGAGAGCTAAGCCTATAACACCC
Source organism: Athripsodes cinereus (assembly GCA_947579605.1). Lineage (NCBI taxonomy): Eukaryota > Metazoa > Arthropoda > Insecta > Trichoptera > Leptoceridae > Athripsodes > Athripsodes cinereus. The sequence goes on along the minus strand of OX388318.1, from coordinate 20,394,675 downwards.
GCAGCTGGACAAAGCGGTAACCTGTTGTCCAGTATCGCACCACCAGCCGAATTGCCCAACTTCATAACAACTCCTCTTCCACAAGCAGCGTCAGATAATCTTATTAAAGTGAGTTATAGAAGATGTAAAAGAAATCAAGCATGTGGCATTTCGATTTTTAGACGTGCCTATTGCTCAAGACGTGTGATTACTAAATTCGTATGTTTTTTTAGACAGAATCTGCTACATCCCATTTACCTACAAATGTGCTGCCGCCAGCTCCACAGCCCCTATCACAGAGTCAATCTGGAGATTTCATACAAACTACATTCAGGTAATTAGGTTAAATGCCCTGTGTTTAATCACAAAATATTGTTTTACATTCAACAATTTCTAAATTCATTCTTGGTACACAAAACAAAAGATGAAAACAACAGATTGAAAAACAAACCTAATATCTCTGCATATATTGATTGTGTACCTATAAGGTGATGTAGGATAGGGCTATCACTGAAATTCTTCAGCTTCAGTTTTCCGTACAGAAAACATTATAGTTACCGTTATTATATAAATCCGACTGAATTATAACAAAGCTTGTTGCAGAGTTGGGCACCATTAATCAGAAGTTTTAACTGAATGAAAAAAGTTTGTTTTGCTACTTGTTAAATGTCAGTTCCAATAATCTGTCTATCCATTACTATCAGTTAAAATCTAATGTATATTAAACAGGATTTTTACTGGATAATGAGTAGATAGATCATTGGAACTAACAGAAGTTATTATTTTTTTTAAATTATAATTTAATTAAATCAAATTAAATATTTAATTATGGCGAACTTTCACAGTGTTTGCTCTTCAAAAATAAATATTTTTTTTGATCATAAATTGTAGTTATTCGTTGCTGTTTATTCCAGAAGCTTGAAAGTAACAAGCCAGTGTGAAAACTTTGGAAGCCTAAATCAAAATGTGGTTTGATAGACTTAAATCAGTGTTTTTTTTTTAATGAAAATCACCGTTTCAGTAAAAAAGAATGAGATAATATTTAAAGTTAACTGTAATTTTAACGGAGGTTAATTAACTGGTTTATTGTCAATACTAAGCTCTCTAATGCAGTAAAAAAGTGTAGTTTTTATATTGCTTCCATTGGAATTTGTATTAACTTTTGTATAATATTTTTTCATTTACTTATCTAAAACAGCCCAGCCATTCCTCCCGTCAAGGGTGCCCCAACAGAGGCTTCTCTCCCAGATCCAATGGATACTTCTCCAGAAATCACCACTCCCAGTTCCATAGCCAGCACTCAGCCCTCTCTACAGTCTGCACACGAGGCTGATGAACTCGTCGGAGACCCCATGCCAGGAAGTGGAATCTTCACATGGGTCAAGGGAGCAGTCTCAAGCGGAGGCCTCTTACACAGAGTAGCGGAAAAGGCAAAGAATTCAGTTGATTCCATGATTACTACATTGGATCCACAAATGAAGGAATATATTTGTAAGTATTTTTCAAAAAAAAAATTATCTTTGAGTCTCCAGAATAGACAGTATCTTCCACTCTTTTCTGTATGTTTTTGAGTGTCCTGTAAAAAGAAGGTATTTTTCCAATATCGCATATATTATATGACATTTAACATCTTCAATTCGGAAGGTTATTATGCCACCCATTCTTCTGTTGACCCACAATATTTTTTTACTTTAATTTAATGTGTTGGTGCACAAATTGAACAATACCATAGTTTGATTAATAAAAAAACAAGCTTGTTCTTCTACTAAACTCATTGAATCTATTGCGGTGGACTGTATGAACATGTTCATGGACATTTGATGGATTTTACTTTTAATGTAAGCAAAATCATCCAAACGTTATGTTGTTTCACGTGAAGGATCCACATAAAGGATCTCCAAAATATTCACCACATAAAGAATCTCCAAAAAAGACTTGTACCATGCGCGTGCAATGCGGGAATTGTATACGTGCCCCTGCCAGACGTGGGTGCCACACGCAACATGTTAATTAAAAAGATATATTTCAACTTATATGTATAAGATGTCTCTTGGTATTATTGTGTTGAGATAACTTCAAACAGCTAGTTTTCCTTCGACCAACAGAAATTTTGACAAATTGTTGTATATTTTTTCTAGATTCTGGTGGTGATATTGAAGTGTTAGTTGCATCAGACAAAGACGCTAAAGTGAGTCCAATTAGAGAAGCATTCCAGAATGTGTTCGGGAGAGCTACAGTTATGTAAGTCTGTCATGTGTAACATTTATTTATTATTTATTTAAGAACAGACAACAGGCACATTGTATATATTGGCCGGTGTGGCGCGGAGGCAACGCTCTTGCCTTTGAGTCACGAGGTCCTGGGTTCGATTTCCGGCCAGGGCAAAGTGAAGAATGACCTTTTTCAAATTGTCCTGGGTCTGGGTGTTGTTTGTATTTTTATATTATTTTCTAAGAAATCTATAAGGTCCTATTTTCGTTTTTTAAACAATAAACTAAAATATTATGTAGTCCAGTGGTTCCCAAAGTTGACTAGGCTCCGACCCATCTAGGAAAAATTTCCAATCTTGGGACCCGCCTTTTAGCTATTTTACTCCAAACATTGCTCCAACAACATTTTTTTATTCATGTGTTATACGGTGGTGAATCGTCTATGACCCATAGTTTGGGAAATACTGATCTAGTCTGTTAAAAAATTATTATTAAATAACTTATCAAAGAATCTGATAATATGTCTATATCAAACGTCACAATTTTTTTTGTAATGTTGCTCTTAGGAATGAATAGTAGAAACATTTCTTGTCTATTTGGAATGATTTTATGATACTTGATATTTCTAATGCTCTGACGTTATTTTCAAACAAACAATGCATTATGAAAGAGAACAGTTTGGGCCAGCAGGAATTTTCGAATGAAAAACAATGGTTTTTTTTCACTTATATTAAAACAATCTAGCGATGAAACTATTGTAGTTTGTCCGAATACTGGATACAAAATAGACTATGCCAAAGATTGTTAATTGTTACCAGATATGCATATACTAAAGCATGGGTCGGCAACCTTCTGCTGTAAAAGTGCCAAATATTATACACAGAAATTGGTGCGGGCTGCATGTCATTACAGTATAGTATTTACAGTACAGGCAGCAACTTTCACGTAATGCGACAGTAAATCTTGTATGTGCATGTGTGTGTCGTTAAGAAAGTACATACCTTCAGGTACGGCACGAGGTATGTGGTGGGCGCAGCCCTTAAAAAAAAGTTTAGTATTTGTGTACAAATATGTTAGTTTTAAAAATAAAACGCTTATTGTATATTTTTACGACATTTATTTTAGTTAATAAAATCAATGAGATATTTGCGGTTGAATTTGACTTGCAAGTTTTTTTATGTCAGCTTGCATTTTAGAAGTTGAGACGCGTAATATTGCGTCTAAATGCGAATCTGTCAGCCGAGAGCAGTGTTTATTTTTTCTATAATTCAGAATTGAAAAAGTTTGCTCGCAAATATATGTACTACCAAACATAGTAATTATTTGCTGAGCAAACCTTTTTAACTCCTTGTAGTTTTCAGAAGGCAAACTCCCATAGAAATCCACCAAGTTGTTTTTTTCCTTAAAAGCTATTTTAGGTGTGGTATCACTTTGCAAATCTATCATATTCATTTGCAAATCGCTTGGTACATTATCAATATCCAATGCGAAGGGGTTTTCGAAAACCCAATCTTACGTGAGATCTTTTTGAAATCGGCAAACCGGTTTTCAAACTCAGTTTGAAGTTGTATTAATGCACTTTTCATTTTAATATTTTCCCAAACAAAATGTATACCAGCTTCATCTACTGCTTTCTTGCAATTTGGAAAATGATCGAGTTTTCTTTCATCGACATGCTTGATAAATAGAGTTAGTTTAATTTCAAATGATTTAATGTCTGAATACATATTGCATATCAATTTATTTTTTCCCTGTAAACGTGTATTGAATAGATTCAGTTTGGCAGTCAAATCAGTTAAAAATCCTAGATCTACAACCCACTGCTTGTTGGAAAGTTTGTGTATTGCCCATCCTTTCATCTCCATGAAGTTACAAATTTCTTTCCTCAAGTAAAAAAATCGTTGAAGTACTGCTCCTCGGCGTAGCCATCTTACTTCACAGTAATACATCACGTCACCATATTCAGCTTCTAAATCTTCCAAAAAAATTTTGAATTGGCGGTGAGTAAGGCCATCGACAACCGAATGAAGCGAGGTGCCTGCAGTGTCCTTTCCTTTACCCCCGCTCTCACTTCGCTCCCTTTCATCTCGTCGTATATGATATCGTTCGTCTCATGCTTTGCGGCGAGAATCTTGCGGGCCGCACCAAAACTCCTCGCGGGCCGCATGCGGCCTGCGGGCTGCCGGTTGCCGTGTACGACCCGTGTACTAAAGTATTTAAATTTAGTAAATAAATTTCGAAAGATTCTCAAAACAAGCTCTTTATTTCTCCTGTGTGGTATTTTCGTACATTATTTAATTGTTTATTTATTGCAGTGGCTTACCTTCACAACCATCAAAGATAGCCATCCAGCCAGTAGGGTTTGCAGCTGGCCTGGCAGCTGCTAAGGACAGGATCGGACAGCTAAGAGCAACCAATGCAAAAATCGGAAACAGTGTGCCTATCATTGCCATGGAGAGTTTTGTAATTGAAGTCACTAGCGATCGGTGAGCTTCTTTATCACATAAAACTATCAATAGCAATTTTTTTATGTATGATTACTTATATACCATCTCCCACAAGTCTGGTAGCCCGTAAGCTAACCGCATGCAATAAACATGCAAGCTGTCCTCTACGTACTAATGAGAAAATTAAAATCTAACTGGTGTAAACATAATAAACAAATGTAAATTCCTCCTCATAATCTAAGTACCACCATACCATTATGGCATATTCCACAAGTGGGGTAGCCAGCAGACCAGATCTATATAATAAACATGCAAGCTGTCCTCTCCATGCCAATATAAAATCAAGATATTCAGAATGGGTGGCAAACCTCATCGCTGAATTTAAGATGTAATATGTCTTAATATGTAATATGTCTTATTATTATTATATTGGATGATTTATACGGCGCCGTTTAATGGAGTATCCATCTCAAGGGCGCGGGAAACTATGTTGGAAGAGCGAAGTCTTCAGCTTGCTCCTGAACGTTGTAATCGGCTGGTTTTTACGGAGGTCCTCGGGGAGTCGGTTCCAAATGACGGGTCCTGCGACGCCAAAAGCCCTATCATAGCTATATAACTATATAAGTACTATAAAAATATTTTTACACCTTTGGGTTAATTGGAATAGATTGCGTCCTTGCGATAAACTCACCCTCTGTATATTGATTGTATCTAACTTGATTGTTTACCTTTTATGTCATTGTTTGCAATCAATTTACAGTAAAGAATGAATAAATAAATAAAATTAATACATTCAGGGCGGTCAGCATATCTCATTGCTGACTGAAGATGTTTGATGTCTTATTGATGACAGTTATATGGTTACTTATTATCTTAATCATAAATTCCATGTCTAGTTCCAGAATAAGATAGGTTTTCCCTCTTTCGTGTATGTTTTCGAGTGTTATGTAAAAGGCAAGATTGTATAACATTGCATATAAAACATTAATCATCTTCGATCCAGTGATAAGGTACCCATCCAAGCATATTGAAAATGATCTATGTGTATTGGTCATTACTTGCAGCTAGTCCACTGAATACCCCAAATATGAAAGGTGGTATAAATAGTTATATAATTTTTAATTTTTAGTTGGTTTGAGTTGGGTGTTCTGGTGTTAACTGATCCAGTGCGCAGTATAATACTGGACGTATACACTCAGATGACTCCAGTACCATCCGCAGTCATTGCCGCTGCCCAGGGAGACACACCAGAAGACTATGAGCTCAGAGAGACAGGATTCAGCACCACAATAGGTTCATACATGGGCGCCAATCTACAGGTATATTGTACATTGTAATTAGTACTTAGTAAGTTATTAAATTAGAAAATACATAATTAATAAATTAAATTTTATCAAGGAGTTGATAGTGGAAAACGGCGTTATCAAAATGACAACAGAATCATATATCTATACGATAATTACATATCTCGCAACTAGGGTAGCCAGTACCTTTCTGTATACATGAAATTTTTTCAACTTCAAAAATATATTAAGGGAAAAAATAATACCAATCAGAAACCTCAATTGGAGAACCACATGTCTACACAATGCAACATAATTGTGTAAAATCTAATTGGAAGAAGTGACAAAGGTGTCCCAACGCTTACAAATTGGCTCTAGGCTGGCTTAAGTGATCACTTTCGGTGTCCATGGACAACGTTCACCAATTCCACCATTCTCACTGTCTTGTTAGTGTAGGTATAGGTACATGTATACCACATTTAGCATCTTCAATTCAGCTATGAGATGTATCACCCATCATGAATATCTTATTTTTTAATTGACACGGAAAGGTGACCTGTATGCTTATTGAATGCCGTTAGTCCACTGGCTTCTCCACTTGTGAGATATGATGTGATGGTATAAATAGATAGATATTTAGTACCATACATAATTATAGGACAATATTTCCAAGAAACATTAAGTCATCTACATTTTTTTATGACAATATAGATAAAGTGTTCCATTTATATTTCCAGACACATCACAGTAACTGGCATGAAGCCGCAGTGGGAGTGACTAGGAAAGAAATGATCCAGCTGGCAGCCAAGTCTCTGGCTGTACTATATAAGAAGGCCATAGCACCAACAGCCAACACATGAGAATATCATACCTATATAAATATACGGAGATTTCGTACTGTAAATAGATAGCGTACTACTATTAATACTAAAACCACTCACTAAGGATATTGTAAATAATTTACAAAAATTTGGTGTGCTGATAGTTCCGTGGAGTCCTTGACAAATAATAGATCTCCCACTCTTATGAAGTGTTTAAGTATCCCGTAAAAGACAGGTATTCACAAATAAGACACTCAACATTTTTTTTATTAGCAAAAAGAGAACAACTCGCATGTATTACATGCGGCTAGTTCGCTGGCTTCTCCACTAAGTGGTGAAGCCAGCAAACTAGCCGGTCTAGCTAGTTTGCTGGCTTCTAACTAACTAACAAGTCTTGTTAGAAATGGTGTGATGGTTTGGATTAATGAATGGTCTAGAGATTGAAACACTGGTGTTCACCATAGATGTTTATTGAACAAGCCAATGTGCAAGAGAGAGAGAGATCCTGGTCTCTACGACATTATATCACTAGATGTCTTTTTTCATTATGGTATATCAAAGGTTTTTCAACACAATTTTATTATCGATTTTCACACGTATGTTTATACAAATTTATTGTCGAAAATGATAGTGGTTGATTACTGCTGTTTATTGATCTCACTTTTTTTAACAGTATCAAGTTAAAATGAAGTTGTTTTGCTTTAATAAAAATTTGAGATATTTTTTTATCTACAGATATCACAAAATAAAACACATATTTTAGATAGGTGAATATTTATTAATTTAACAGACATACATACGCCAACAGGCCCAACACATACATCTTGAAAATACATATGAAATCATAAAACATGAGCAATGCTGTGCCCTTTTACAGGCATAAATGTAATGTCCTGAGTTACTCTCACCCACCTAGAAATCCCCCAAGGATCCATCGAGACCACAGACCTGAAACTGTTGGTTAGTCCCCACAGACACTACGAGGGAAGTCAACAGACTGGGAATCATTAGAGAGGAGCAACCCAATCACTCAAACAAAGTTACAGCAAATATACATATATCAAACATTAATAAGACCAGAAAGTCAACAAAACATAAAAATAACAAAATTAAATACACAAAGACAGTGTTTTTACCTGTCTTTTGTATTTATTTAGAGGTAGCTCAAGGAAATCTACATCTCTTTATTGAGAGAGACGTCTTTCCTCTTACTGGTGTCCTATCTTTAATATAATCCATAAATTTGTGAACAACTTTTTCCTTTGTTGTGTATTATTGTATGTTATATTGCTTTTTTCTCCTACTCTTTTCTTGATAAGTTTTGGAGTGTTCCATAAGAGGCAGATATTTGTAAAACATAGATGATAAAATGATGCTGTTCTCACTAATTTTATAGTAATGTTAAACTTTTATATGTAAGTAATTTACCACCAATTCAAACTAAATTCAAAATTAAAATAAATAATGCATAGAATCAGAAGTGATTTCAATGTAAAACTATATGTTTGTTTCAGAACATGTTTTTTTACATACTTAATGTTTTGTCCAATTTCTGCACAATTGTTAATATTAATTTAAATATTGTACATAAATGTTTCCCTGTATTTTAGAATTAATACTACATATATGTAATTGCCAATGTATATACAGTGTATCGAATAAACTTAATATTTTAATCTATGTTTGTTTACTATCCAAACTTACCTACATAAAAAAATTAGAATACTTTAAGTCTGTGACATACATGATCATCGTCATTGGTGTTACAACCCGTGAGGTAGTCACTAGCCTGATGTTAAGAGTCTGGACTTTCAATCAAGAGGCCCGGGGTCTATTCCACACACTGGCACTAGTCTACCACTGGGTGTGTAGAATATATTCTTTTCATTCTCATCATAAATCTTTCATTTTAATGGTAACACTCCTGTAATATACATAAGTCTTTGTTTATCCATTTTTCAGGGATCCAAGACAGCAAAGAGTGTCTTAAAAGTTTTTATGGTGGTCTGGAGAATTTACTTTCACAGTAAAGCTGTCCTAAAGTGATAAGAATAACATAAATTACCCATACTTTTAGACTAACATATTATATTATATAAACTAATACTAACATATTTGCTTTTTGTTGTTTGACGTGATCGGTGCTTGTTTGGTGCAGGTTCAGTTTGTACTGGGCCTGGGGTGAGTGTGGTCTGCTTTTGTTTGATTTTTTTTTTTCTCTATCATTCTTTTGTTAACATTAATATGTGTATGCTGTAGACACACTTAATTGGGGGGTTGGCCTGGCCGAATCAATGTATGTTGTTTTTATTTTTTTGTGTGTATTTTGTCAACTTTCTGTTTGTGTCTCTGATTAATAAATAAATAAATATAATCAAATATAAATAAATTAATAAAACCGCCATCATGATGGATATATTGATGTCAGCTAGATAAAGATAACTCAAGATTAAAGGAAGCCTTAAATAAGGAGTGGGCATGGGAAGACGAGGACATCATATAAAAATGAGGTTTATCTTTTCTAGGGGTCAGTAGAGAAACATGGAACACTAGATAAGTCTAAAGGGTCGTTCACATACGTTCACTTTCAGTGATCACTCCGGATGATCCTCCAAGATGAACAGGTGTGAACAGGCGTTTCATCAATAGTGATCACTAGCGATGACGGAGGAAAGAGATTACCACTCGTCATAATTTTGATGAAAGGTCCTTTCACTGAAACGACCATAAACAAGTTTCATCTTATTATTTGTTTTATTCTCTATGAATTTGTATTGAATGTCAGAATCATGTACAAAATTATTATGCAGTTGAGAGCTATATTAATTTATTTTAAGTGTTATTTTTTCATTTTTGAATTTGTTTAATTATTTTTATACGAAAATACGTCAAACTTCATACAACATGAGTGAGAAAGTAGATATGGCAGTGAAAGCATAGGATGAACAAATGTGAACAGACGCGTTCACTTTCGATGAACAGGTTTGACCCTGACACTCTGGATGATCATCCAAAGTGAAGCAATGTGAATGCTACTTAAGTCCTTGCATGATTAAATTATAATAGTACCTACAAATGTTAAATGTTTCAAGCAAACACACCTGTTGGTTTATTTTTATATTATTTTATAGAATTCAAAGGGCCCATATAATTAAAAGTAACTTAATTATTAAAATAGTACATTCCCTATGACCTTTAGGGGCGTTCACATTTGTTCACTTTCAGTGATCACTTTGGATGATCCTCCAAGATGAACAGGTGTGAACAGGCGTTTCATCAATAGTGATCACTAGCGATGACGGATGACGGAGGAAAGAGATTACCACTCGTCATAATTTTGATGAAAGGTCCTTTCACTGAAACGACCATAAACAAGTTTTATCTTATTATTTGTTTAATTCTCTATGAATTTGTATTGAATGTCAGAAGCATATACAAAATTATTATGCAGTCGAGAGCTATGTAAGTGTTATTTTTCATTTTTGAATTTGTTTAATTATTTTTATACGAAAATACATACAACATGAGTGAGAGTGTTGACATGACAGTGAAAGCATAGGATGAACAAATGTGAACAGACGTGTTCACTTTCGATGAACAGGTTTGACCCTGACACTCTGGATGATCATCCAAAGTGAAGCAATGTGAATGCTACTTTTCATCAAAATTATGACGAGTGGTAATCTCTTTCCTCCGTCATCGCTAGTGATCACTATTGATGAAACGCCTGTTCACACCTGTTCATCTTGGAGGATCATCCGGAGTGATCACTGAAAGTGAAAAAATGTGCACTAATATCGTGCAGTGGGCGAGTATATCGCAGAGGAGTGGATTAACCAGAAAAATGTACATACAGGAACAGTCAATAATTATCGAAAAAAACAACTATTCAATTACGTTCGTCTCCGCAATCCTCAATCAGCTGATTGTAATTTACTATGATATGGCGAAATGACACATAATAATGGCAGCACAGCCATCAAGAAATAATATGGCCATTTTCCGGCGAATTGGTGCATAAATTGACTTTGCAAAAGTTGACATTAATTAATTTGTTTTGTTGTGTGGTGTAACGAGCTCTTTATTCTGTAATTATAGGATGTTGAGTCATTAAATATTTAACTGTTTGACAAACACTTGTGTCATTGTGATGTACGTGTTAATTATACTTTGAGGTTATAAAATCACTTAGCGGTATGTCGTAATCAAACCAGTTTACGATATCCCGATGTGTGTGAAAGTAAAGATGTTCATTGTTTGTGATAATAGGTGTAGTAGCCAGTGGTCAGGTAATATATCCACATCACATATTTGTTTAATTACTTCCGAAAGAAAACCCCCACTCGTACATAACATCGCGGGCAGTCGGAGGAGGTGACGAGGTGACCTACATGTGGATTGGATTCTTAATCATATTCCACACTACTGCTACTGAGTACAGTACAGTGTACTACTCTTGACTATCTAGGTGAGATTCTTGATGCGCCACGGCCGCGTTGGAGAGAGCTATCGTCAGCCGTGTGTGTAACAATAAAATTATAGTGTGTTGTACTTACATACATACGCATACCGCATACCAGATATTCCGGTTGGCCTTTAAGTTTCACTGTCATCAGTCGACGCACGCGATCACATCAGACCACAAGTCTACCACAGTGATATTCAATTTATAACATATAAAACAAGTGATTTTTTTTATCTAGTTCACTTATAATTAATCAGAGATGGGACACTGGCCTGATAATGTGGGTATCCTTGCCATGGAAATGATATTCCCTTCTCAGTATGTGGACCAGACTGAGCTGGAAGTATATGATGGAGTGTCTGCTGGAAAGTATACCATAGGACTGGGACAGGGGAAAATGGGATTCTGTTCTGATAGAGAGGATATACACTCCTTGTGTCTCACTGTTTTGAGTAAACTCTTGGAAAAGAATAACATCAAGTATAGTGAAGTAGGTCGTTTGGAAGTTGGCACAGAAACTATCTTAGACAAGAGTAAGAGTGTAAAGAGTGTTCTCATGCAACTGTTTGAGGCCGAGGGAGTCACTGATGTAGAAGGAATCGATACCACCAATGCTTGTTATGGAGGCACTGCAGCTCTCTTCAATGCCATCTCTTGGGTGGAATCCTCAGCCTGGAATGGCAGGTATGCCATTGTGATAGCTGGAGACATTGCTGTGTATGCTAAGGGCTCAGCCAGACCTACAGGAGGTGCGGGGGCTGTAGCTATGCTCATAGGACCTGATGCTCCTCTAGTGTTCGACCGAGGAGTACGCGCTACCTATATGAGGCATGCTTATGATTTTTACAAACCAGATCTCTCTTCCGAGTACCCCGTAGTGGATGGCAAACTCTCTATCCAGTGCTATCTCAATGCGCTGGACCAGTGCTATCAATTGTACAAAAAAAAGGCTAACAAAGTTGACCCAGAAATTATTGGAATGGAAAGTTTGGATGCTATAGTGTTTCACACTCCATTCTGTAAACTTGTACAGAAGTCTCTAGCCAGATTGATGCTGAATGATTATTTAGCTACTCCCGATAACAAAAAAGCTCTCAAGTACCCAATTGACGATAAATTCAAAGAAGTCAAATTAGAAAATTCTTACACGGATAGGGAAGTAGAGAAAACATTCATGAAAGTCAGTCAGGTCTGGTTCGATGAGAAGACCAAACCATCTCTATTGTTAGCTAACCAAGTGGGGAACATGTACACATCATCTGTGTATGGTGGATTAGTTTCATATTTAGTTAGTCAAAATGCTTCAGAACTTGCTGGAAAAAGAGTGGGAATATTCTCTTATGGCTCCGGACTCGCTTCCTCAATGTTCTCTTTAACCATAACCAAGAAACCTGAAAAACTTGAAAAACTGTTAAAAAACCTCAGTGATGTTGTGCCTTTATTAGAAAAGAGGAAAAAAATATCTCCAGAAGAATTTAATACAATCATGGAGATTAGAGAGAAGAATTGTCATGCTGCACCGTATTCACCAGTCGGAAGTGTGGACAGTTTATTCCCTGGAACTTATTACTTGGATAAGATAGACGAAGCTCACAGGAGGACATATCTGCGGCACGGTAGTGAGAATCATGTCTGATGGTTAGTTTGTTGCCAAATAATGGGACGGTGGTATTACAGGGTTGTAGGGTCTTGGGAGACAATAATTTTGTGGTGTATGGTTCTAATAAAAAGATAATATTGATAGTGTATAGATCGCTACAAATACTTTGTAGTACTAAAAGTTGATACTTTGCCGTACACTTAATCACGAGAAATTAATGCAAATGTGCAATCATTATATGACACCAATTATATTACAAATGTCTGTATATGGATAACTTTCTTTTTTGTGCAATTTTACAACACTTTTTACTTTGCGAAATATCACCAAGTATATTATGTATAATGACCAATTATTTAATAGATATATATGTATATAAATATGTATATATAATTCATATATCAGCAGTGATATTTGAACAGCTAACTTAATTTATTATGAATATTTTCTTTTTACCTTATGTTTTGTTTCCTAAGGTAATATATTTAATTATTCAATAATACAATTTGATTTGTGTTTTTATGAAACAGAGGATTAAGTAGATATATCTATAAGATTTACATCAATGTAATTTTGTGACGATATGTATTCTAATTTACATATTATAGTTACTTTGATTTGAGGAAACATTTCGTTATAATTCTGTATTTATATATAAATTCTACGTTATATATAAATCTCCAGCTGATGTTTGATTCACGTGTTTGCGATATTAAATATTATTTTATTTATTTCTCCAATTATACAAACGATTCAATAGCTTAAAAACAAACTGTTAGATTACTAAATGTATCCCTGATCGGTGATTTATCAATACAGTAGAAGTCCGATAATCCGGCATGTTCGGTGCCGGATTATCGAAATTTCCGGTCTATTGGGCGGTAATTTTAAGAACAATTAGGTTGATAATTAAACTACAAATACAGTGTGCAAATACATACAACAAAGTTTATTTTACATTTCATATAATGTATGTACACGTACTGTAAAACATATTTCACTTAGATTAAAAAAAGTCACGAATGGCTTCTTGTTTTCTTGACTTTTGGCGTTTAGTATAAAATTTATTTCTAATGATATGGAAATCAATAATTTCTGAAGCTCTGTAGCTAGTACTAGCCTCAGCAAAAGAGATAGGTAAACTTATTTAGTGATTCTGCAGCTTTTGCCCAGCTGATTTTTTCCTTTTCTTTCTTTTCGGCATCTGAGTCTCTTTCTTCAAGATTTTGAGTAGGCTGAGGGTTTACAATTTTCCAGAGCGATGCCGGACTATCGGGCATTCCGGACTGTTGGATGCCGGACTAATGGACTTCATGCTTAGCATTATTTGATGAATGGTTTTTAATCAGACAGTTACAGTTCTTTGTTGTTTTTATCAGATACATTAATTAGGTTATTGCCGTTTATTCGTGTTTATAAATTAAAATGACTAAAGAAGAAATATTTATAAAATTTACAATTTTTGGCCCAAATTAAGAATTGTTTTACTATCTATAAAAAAAAATTGTATCAAACATACCAAAAACGAAAAATGTAATAGGAAGTATATATTAAATTTAACATGGGTGCAACCAATTTGCCTTTAATATGCATTTAAATTTTATTTATTCTTTATGTAATTGTGCCAGTGTTTTTAATATAATTTTTATAATTATATACTTTTTTCTCTGCTTTCATTTATTGTATCATCACATCGTAATCTGAATGGGGTAGCATGTGAATACTCAATATTTAATAACACATAGAGCTATTAAACTGAATAATTACGATTTGCCTCAAGACACATAATATTGATAATCTCTCTATTGCATATCATCTTACGGATGTGTTAACTCCGTTATATAAAAATGATGTTGAGATCAGAATTATTGAAATTTTTGGTAGCTTGATGATAGAGTTTGAAACTGTCAACCGAGAAATCCTGGATTTGATTTCTACTGCTGACCTAAACTTTCACAACATTTGGTGGATGCATTTGTGTTGATAATTTACTCAAATTCGTCTTTAAATAAAGTTATTATGTATGTATAAAATTTATTTATTATGTATGAGAGATTAAAAATTATGCAGTTGGTATATGACCTGTCATTTTTTATGTTATTTATTTATTTATTTATTTATTCTTCTTGCACATCATCATTACTTTACAGTGTTAACAAAATAGTATAAAATTTTTAAAAACTAAGATGCAGTGGCGAGATTATCACTATAAAGTGATTTCTTCCATCTAACCACGATAACCACTTAACCACGTTATCTAATATTGATATATTTTTTATGTACAATAAAATCCAAGAACATTTCTGTATAAGAATATTAAATAAAATGTCAATAGTGCGATCAGGAAGCACAAAAAATTAATACCTGTAAACAAAATTTCTTGTGACATGTGTGTTTATAATGTAATGTTAAAGACACGATTATAATGATATGTGTATTTGAAATTTAATATTAAATTTTTTACACATCTTTTAGGATTAATTTTTTTTTACGACGTATGACCTTTGAAGTATTGTATTTTTAGTATTTTGATCTTGCGACATTCAGAAATGCTTGATTAATTGATTGAATAGAAAATTGTGTTATAACATTTAATTTCCGATTATAAAAACATATGTTTATGTTTCTTCAAAGCACGAGCTCTGCTCAATTTTGAAGGAACAAATAAAAGAAAAATATATGTTTTTATTATTATTTTGTATTGATTGATTATTGTTTTAAGTGTATATTTTTTACTGAATAAATATTTTACTGAATGTGCATTTATTATCTTCCGAATCAACAAACAATGATCCTTTATAAGTTTTACATTATTTTTTTTCACATAGCATCCATCGATATAGGGCAACCTAGTGAGCCTGCTGCTACATATTTGTATTGTTTGCATATTGCTGATGTATCTGGTTTTGTACAATTGAATAATTTTCTTATTATCATTATTTTTATGTGTTCTGTTGTTGTTCAAATTGAAATACATACAAACATTTTACAAACCCGAAACACCTAAATATGCATGTTTATAATATAATCTTTTCATTAGCTAAGCATAATTTATTTTATTTAGACATTTTTTTAAAAATGGCAATAATTCCAGAGGGCATAAATATATGAATGTTTTTATTTACCGTATTTTAAAATAATTTTCACTGTTTATTTTGAAAAGAGCTTGTTTATGATATTCACACTATATTTTATCAAGATTGATTTCTTATTCTCAGAATATGTCTTCGTATAAAAATTCATTTTCCAACTAATTCTACCATCCGTTCTAAATATAAAAGAACACAGATGATGGTAGAGATGCTATCCATATTGTTTTACTCGATATATGCCAAGATAATTTATTTATGTTTCAATTCTCCTATATGAAGCTAGCCACAGTCCGCCAACTGCAAATATGTAGCTAACTTCATGTCAGAACTGTAATTCAAAAATTCGATTGTTAACCCTTGTCATCTGTTCTTAATTACTTTTCTCTAGCAAGTAATATTTATTTGAAATATAATTTTATCACTTAATATTCTTCAAAATATTATAATATAGCATTTGGGATGTAACCTTTGAGACAATGAAAGAACTACAAAGTATTTGAATGTACTTTACTACTTTAGTTAACTTGATGTGACATGTTATTTTATACAAAATATTATTAAAACAAAATTGTTATATAGATTTTATATTATATATCGCATTGTATTTATTGTTATTATGATATTTTAATAATACATGGATAATATCTAATAATTAGGTATTGTTTTATTAAAACATCCATCTGTCAAAAAATATATATCATTATTTTATATCTATACCATCGCAGCACATCCCAAAAGTAGGGTAACCAGTTGACTAGCTAGCTGTGTTTCATGAACATATAAAATATCCATTTGTCATGTGGTGGATGTTAACCTGATGGTAAAATCTTAGACTTTTAATCACAAGATCTCGGAGGTTTGATTCTTCCCGCTGCTGACGTACTTTGTCTTCACAATACAGGCAAATTGCTTTCTGTGAGAATTTCTTGAATGTATTGGAGTTTATTTCAAGAAATATTAAAGATATGATTCAATTTGTTTTTTGATAAATAATATGAAGAATTTAGTTGAATTCAATCATATTTTTTTGTTTGATTTTTTATCGGATGGATTTGTGTTGATTTTTATATATTTTATAAAACTGACATTATTTCGCATGCATTACATAATTTATTTATTTATTTATTCATAGTGTTGTATAATGTTTATATATTTAATTGTTATTATCTGCGTATTATTATGAATTTCGTTTCGAATATACAGCATATTTAAAAATTACAATTTGTTTTATTTTTATCCAGTCCAGATTAATTTATTATTTATATCAAATAAAATTCTTTTAAATTCAACTATTTAGTGGAAGAAGAGATGTATAAAATGTACAAAAATCAGAAAAATGAGAATAACTCAGGAACTAAATATATGGACAGTTAAAA